>JAJEJH010000609.1:0-51969 GCA_026122585.1 Anacardium occidentale
GGAGGCATAGGCAATGACCCTACCACTCTGCATCAATACTGCCCAATCCCCTGATGGGACACATCTATGTAGATATCAAACTCTACTCCCTCCTGAGGTAGTGCCAAAACCGGAGCACTAGTCAATCTCTACTTAAGCTCCTGGAAACGTACCTCGCACTCATATGTCCACACAAATGGAACCTCTTTTCTAGTCAAGGCAATGAGAAGCCTCACTAGGCTAGAGAATCCCTCTATAAATCTCTTGTAATAACCTGCCAACCTAAGGAAACTTCTGATCTCCTTCACTGTCTTTGGCCTTGGCCAACTCAAAATAGCCTTTACCTTATTGGGATCCACTGAAATACTGTCTGCTGAAACTACATGGCCCAGAAATGCTACTTTGTCAAGCCAGAACTCGCACTTGGAGAACTTGACATACAGCTGCCTATCTCTCAGTCTCTGAAGCACATATCTGAGATGCTCCTCATGCTCTGCCACACTCCTGGAATACACCAGAATGTCATCCATGAAAACTACCACGAACCGGTCTAAGCAATCATGAAACACCTGGTTCATCAGATCCATAAAGATTGCTAGGGCATTAGTCAACCCAAATGGCATGACCACGAACTCATAATGCCCATATTTGGTCCTGAAAGCTGTCTTGGGAACATCCCTGTCTGCCACTCTGACCTGATAGTATCCAGATCTCAGATCGATCTTGGAAAACATAGCTGCACCCCTCAACTGATCGAACAAGTCATCAATCCTAGACAGGGGATACTTGTTCTTCACTGTCATTCTGTTCAGCTCCCTGTAGTCGATACACATCTTCATCGACCCATCTTTCTTTTTAACAAACAGAATCAGAGCTCCCCAAGGTGAACAACTGGGCCTGATGAATCTCTTATCTGTCAATTCCTGAAGCTGCTTCTTTAACTCCTGAAGCTTAGCTGGAGCCATCCGGTACGAAGCTTTAGAGATTGGAGCCGTACCAGGAAGAAGCTCAACACTAAACTCCAACTCTCTGTCTAGAGGTAACCCTGGCAACTCGTCTGGGAAAACATCTGGAAACTCTCTGACTACTGGCACCTCCTCGATACTCAAACCCACTGAACTGCTACAAACAACATTGGCCAAGTATCCAATACAACCCTGTCTCAACAATCTGCTCGCCTGAACACTAGAAATCATCAGACTGTCAACTCTACCCTCACCAAACACAAACTGATCAGGGCCTATGTGGAATCTCACATTCTTCCTTCCACAATCTATCTCTGCACCATATCTACTCAAGAAATCCATCCCCAAAACCATATCAAAATCTGCTAACTCCAGCAGAATCAAATCAATCATCATCTGTCTACCCATAATCTCTACCTCCTGATCTAGGAGGACTCTGTCACTCAACACAAATCCCCCATCTGGCATCTCTACATGGATACTCCTACTGGCCACACTAGGGTCAACCCCTAATCTCTCCACTACACTCTAAGCTATAAAGTTGTATGTGGCTCCACAATCAACAAGTACAAATAACGGAGTATCAAAATAAAGTAACTGACCGGTAACCGCATGGGGAATGGCCTCTGTCTGCTCCTAGCGGACTGCATACACTCTGGCTCTGCCTCCGCCTACTCCTAGATGATCGACACCTCCCTCAGGTGCTCTATCACCAACTCTGGGAATATCAGCTCTGCCTCTCTCTACTCTAGCTCCGCCTCTGGGTGGACCACCTTGGCCTCTGAACTGACCAGCTCCACCTCGGCTCGGTCCTACGCCAGCTCCACCTCTGGCCGGACATGCTACCATCATGTGCCCTGGCTGATGGCACTAATAACAAACTATCTGGCTGGCTAAACACTCCCATAAATGGCGCCAGCCACATCTTGCACACTGTGCTGGCGGGGGTGCAACTCTTTGCCTCTGACTTTGAAAACCTCTGGCAGATCTCCTGGCTAACATTGGCCTCTTGCCTCGGTCTCTATCATCTATCCTCTGATCTCTCTCAAATACTCTGCTCAGAACACCCATCCTCTGTAATCTGGCCTCTGATCTGAGTGCTCTCCCCAATGCATCACTGAATCTCTGGGGAGGATTTGACCCCGTCATCACATCCTTATAAATCACAGGATGCAAACCGTGAATAAATTTCTGAACTCGGCCCATCTCTGTCCCTGCCAAACTCGGGACGAATCTTGCCAATGTATTGAATCGAGTGGTGTACTCCTTGACTGAACTAGACCCCTGAGTCAAGTCAATGAACTCCTGGGCCTTAGCATACACCACCTCCACACTCCTGTACTATGCGTCAAAAAGTCGTCTAAATTCTGTCCATGTCATCTGCTACTCACTGAGGGTAGCCTTGGCTAGGCCCCACCAAACCTTAGCATCACCCTTGAGAAGGAACACCGCATATCTAACCTTCTCTCTCTCTGATAGTGTGTAGAGTCCCATTACATTCTCCACGGACTCTATCCACTCCTATGCCACTGCTGGATCCCTGAATTCACTGAATTTGGCTGGCTGAAATGATCCTGGCAGATGATAAATCGGATGAATTCTGTCTGAAGAACTAGTACCGGCTGTCTCAGTACTCATACCCTGACTGTACTCTGAATACCCTGCTGGATACTGATGCCTCTCTCTAACTGACTGAGGCTGTGACTGATATTGATACTGTCGCTGATACTGTGGCTGCGATTGATGCTGTGACTGGGAATGTCTTCTCCTCGGAATCTGATAACTCTCATGCTGAGGAGGAGTAACTCTATCTGGCTCTGTAACATTACCCACTCCAACTTGCTGGAGGCTCTCTCTGACTACATCCCCAATCATCTCTCTCAACTGATCTGGTCTCATCGACACATGGGAGGTATTCTGAGATCACCGCCTATCACTCACACTCATAGGATGGGCGGGTGAACTACTGTCTGTCTCATCTAGACATCTAGGGACATACTATTCTCTATCTATAGCATCACAACAAACTGGGGGTTAGAAACACATATCACAATCAAAGTTGGAAATAAATACCTGACTGTACTGTGAGGAGGGTCTGGATGACGACTGCGAAGGAGAGAAAAAGACACCACACACTTACAATTTTGCTCTGATACCACGAATGTAAGACCCGCCGCCACGAGTACCCCCTGCTGCTGAAAACTGAGAGGGCTATTTATTAATCATCTGAAAATATGAGTACCCGCGACGGGAATCCTACGAAAATAAATAAAAACTGAAACTATACATTTCTGCACATGCGGAAGCTTTACTGAATATACACAACTGAACTATACATATCTGTTCTGTATAATGGGCCCAATGGCCTTTTAATATACATACATACTGTTCATCGTGATACATAAACATTTACATATGACCACACAGGTCCAACACTGTAAACTGTACAACTCAAAACTGGGATCGCGGTGTGGGCCCTCTCCGTCAGCCTCGATCCAACCACTCTTCGAAAACAGCACAAACCACCTGAAAGGATGGAAGAATGAGGGGGATGAGTGATAAAGATCACCCAGTAAGCGCTCCTTACTTCCCTCAACACCCAAGCAAGCACAAGCAATCACAATAATCAAACATACTTGGGCCTCGGCCCTAATCATACATCTATGCGCTTGCCGGAATCTAGAAACTGATTACTGAATATCCGAATCACATTCATTTACTGATATCATATTTATACATGTCATGATGTGTATGTCATGTCATGCTAACTGAAATATCTCATGGATGCATGCATCTGAATACCTCTCTGTACCCGAAGGTACCTACTGTGCTGATCAGACTTGGTGGAATATAGGGATTCGACATCCTGGCCATGTGGGCTGAACAGTCTAGCTACTGGCTAGAAAGCTAAATCTGAATACTGCTGTCCAATCTGACTGGTGCCAGATGGTAAAACTGAAATACTGTTGAGTATTCTGACTGGTGTCAGAAACTGAATCTGAAATACTGCTGAGCATTCTAACTAGCGTCAGAAAGCTGAATCCCACAGATGCCCCCTCGTATTCACCCATACTCTTACCCATACATCAGGTTTTGAATACTGAAAACTACTGAATCTGGATCCCTTGATCCTCTCTGAAGCTACATGTCATGCCATGATATGCATATGCAGCTTATTATCTGAATACATGCTCATCTGATGCTTATCTGAAGCCAATTAACCTTTATTCTGAATTTGCATGCTTAATTTCTCATTTTTAATTCTTTTTCTGAAAATCTGCAGGTGCACGGGCGTGCAGGAAAGGTTCACAGGCATAAGCCAGGACGCACGGGGTTGTGCTCTGGTCGTGCGCCTGACCGTGCAAGCCACTAGAATCTCTTGGAAAACATTCACTGAAAGCGCATGCACGGGCGTGCGTATGCGAACACACGGGCGTGCATGGGCATTCTCTGGCCGTGCACAGGGCGTGCACACGGAAAAACAAAGACTCACGGCCTTACCATACAGGCGCACGGTCGTGCGTCTGGTTCTTCAACAAAGCACCGCCTGGGAACTTGCCTTAAACGCATACCAATTCATATTCAATCTTAAAATAACTTCATATATGCATTCCCAGCACCTCATATAACACAATTCAAGCATCAACCATCACATGCATCAATCCATATGAAATCCACCATGGAAGCTTCTTGATTCTCTCACTAAAACACACACACAACACATGCATGCTTCAAGGGTGGAAATTTATCATCAAAATCAACATACAAGGCCATAAAAGCATTCCAAATATTCATCCACATGCATTTAACCCATCCATGGCATTAAAACTCATAAAGCAAGCTCGGAAACGCAAGGAAAAGGTAAGAGAACACTTACCTCGCGCCATTGCTTCTGAAAACTATTTTCCAGACAAATCTCTATGCTCTCTCCCCGGATTGGGAGCTACCGGTGGCTGGATCTCCTCTCTAAGGATGGGAGGAACTGAAATGGAAGAGAGAAATTTGGCTGAAACGCAAATGGGTGAGAAAAAGAATAACAATTCTCTCTCGACTCACTTATATAATAAGCCACGCACGGTCGTGCATCAAGGGTGCACGGGCGTGCACAAGGGAAAATGGACTTAATCCATTTTTCGCTCACTCACCAGATCGAATCCTTCCGAAAGGATTCAAACGGAAGCCACACGGCTCTGAAAACTTACTAACTCACCCCTGAACTTTACCAGGCTCCCAATCTCTATCTGAATCCCGTTTCTAACCCCAAAACTCTACCCCTAAGGGCTTTCTGAATCTAGGATGATACATGTATATTGTACAGTAGCAGCAGGATTCTTTTCGTAGGATTCCCATCACGTGTACCGAATTTTCAAATTATTAATAAAAGAAAAAGATATTATTAAACTACAACGGTATGCGTGGTGACGGGTCCTACAATTTGATTGAAGTTATTGTCTTATTTATGTGAGAACAAAACCCTCTAAGTTATTTAATATCCTTTCTCAAGCAATATTAATCATATTTTATATTCTAATAACTTAGATATCTCTATATAGGTTAAATTAGATAAAAATGCATTAATGCACTATGAAGTCCACTAGCTTTCAACATAAACCTATTATACTTATGACTATTGCATGTATTAATTCATATATGTATATATTGAATTAATCCATGGTTTGTAATCTCATAGCTTTTATACAATATTACCTCTTGATCTTAATTATATAACATAAATCCTATTAAAAATTGGTCAAGTTTTCAATAAGCATTAAGTTCAAAACATAAACTTATATGAATAATATGCTCGTAAATCATAATAAAAAAACACTATACATTCATGACTTAGCTAGCACTAGTCTTAGCAAAAATTATTTAGTTCCTCATCAAACAAAAATAAACAACCAAATTCAAGCAAAACATAATAAAGAATAAGAATAAAACCTGATGAATCGTTGAATTTTTAATTGAAACCTAATGAAAAATCATCTCGTAATTACAATCCACTTTGATTTCGATTGAATCTCCAAAAAAAATTAAGAATCTCTCAAAAGTATTTGAAAATTCTCTCTAACATTCTGCTATAGAGGCTCTCTGTAATAACCCCCACCATAGGCCTACTGTGCATAGGGCGTGCCTTTAGTCCCACAGGGCATGGGTTCGAATGGTATGAGAGGCGTTAGAAAACCGCGGGGGGAGAGATAGTACCTGCTATGGGATGGGCTGAGAGGGGCCGCCATAGCCGGTCAGTAGAGGGCCAAGGCTCGAAGCAGTAGGCTTTCTCACTTGACACATGGGCGTGCATCCAAGAAACACGGTCGTGTGCCCTCTAAAAACTCAAATCTCTCTCTTATTGTGCTATATATGAAATATTCTTCCCAGAATATTCATGTACAAGCCACGAAAGGCCTCTAAATGACTCTTCTACCCTTAAACCCTCTCAATTCTATTTTTTAGCTAAATATCTCTCTTTTACCCTCAGTTTCATAACCTAAAAATACAGTTCTACCCCTGGGCTATTACACTCTCCTCCTCCAAAAAGAGTTACAATTAATATATATAACTAAGGTTAGGAAAAAGTTTTGAAAAACTGATACTCTTATGTATGTTACCGATGTTCTGATGCCATGTTGTGGCACCAATTTTTTGCCCTTTTCATATGCTTTCATGCTAGGGCACTATGTTGTAGTGCCAAGCTTCTAGATTTTTGTTGCATTTGACATTGTGGTACTTCATTATAGTAGGGAGCTTCTGGAATCTTAATTTTTAGTCTTTATGAAATTGTAGCTCTGGATTTCTAATTTCATTTGCTTTTTGAATCACCTTGTTTGAACTTCGGAATCTAAAGTTATGGCCATTTTAATTCTCAATAGTCAGACATAAAATTTCACTAAGAAAACCTGAATTTGCAGCAATGGTTGAGGGCCTAAATGAACTCTGATTTTTTTTTTTCCATAATAGCTTTCTAAAAGCTTGAGATTTCCACTACAACTTTGCTAGAGACTACTTTTTTGTTATAATGTTCTAAAATATTGAAAATCCTTGTTTTCTTGCTATGGTGCACAATGCTCTCTTTTCCCTTTTATGTTTTGGTTGTTCATTCTTCCTTAGACTAAATTCAAACCACCGACTAGTCTTTCACAAGTGTATTTTTGGCTTGATTTCCATTGAAATTACATCAAAATCAATATTTCCTGTAAAACCAAACATGAAAACCCGTGATCCCAAAATATACGCATAATTTGCATAAAATGGTTAAATTGCCCTAAAGAAGTCTATAAATTGACCACTAAATTATACATGTAATTGACACTTATCATTATTTTTGGATTATGTATTTGAAGCATCATTTTAATTTCATCTCTTAACCCATTAACAAGTTGATTAAGTGTGAATATAAGTTCCATATATAAATTAAATTTTGATTTTAATTCCTCAAACCTATTCATATAATCTTTTATACTAGAAGTTGATTGTCCTAAATTCAAAAATTGATCATGCAATTGATTTAACTAATGTGAGGGCCAATATTTTTCTCTCAATTTTCCTTTCATGACTTCCCAATTAGTGACAGTTTGTTCACCTCTATATTATATATCACGCAACATAATTTACTAATATCTTCTATGATTACCAATCAATTTTATTTTAGCAAAGAAAACTTTATCCATATCATGCCAATTAATAAATTTATCCATTCCATTCACCAATTCATCAAAGGTACTAAGGCTAACCTACCATCAAATTCAGGTGCATTTATTTTAATTTTTTTAGTGACATCTACCTTTTCCACATACTTTTGCCTAGGTACTCTACTAGTATTATTATTTTTCCTATTATTATTCTTATTGATAGGTATGAGGTTTATTTCTCCAAAATCAAATCTACCTTCACCCTCTAAACTCATAGAGAGGTTACTATTAGGGTTGAACTCCTAGGGGCATTAACTCTATTTGATGCATGTACTTCAGAAGCATGTACTAAAACTTATGCATATGACACATATACAGATGTTCTAGGTTGTCTAAGAGTCATCTATACATATAGGTTATTTACTCAAAACTTTTTCAAACTGATTCATTATCCTAACAACAAGTTCTTCTATATTATCATTTAATCATTAAGGTAATTTTTCCTTTATGGAAGAAAATTTTCATCTAATGAAGTAGATTCAGGTGTGGATTTATCTTTGGTCATAGTGTAATAAATAGTTTAAAAGACTAAAATTAACCACGAAATATGAACAATGAACTCATTTTTAACGTATAGCAATAGGAATGTAAAATAAAAAATAAATGATTATGTTGATGCTGTACAGTTCTTTAAGAAAATCTATTGTTCGAGAATTTAAAACAAATTAATTTGGATCCAACAGAACTCACAATTCACCCAATTGCTATGAATATTAATCAAATTTTCAAAGGAAAAGAAATTGTACCATATTGAAACACTTTGAGCCTTACTAGTGTAATTGATTATGGACTTCTTTTAGATATTTTAAACTTTTCTCACGAGCTGGGTTAACATAGACTCTCTCTAATGAGTTGGCAATGATGACTGAACGAACTGAGCAAGATACAGCTAGACCAAAGTGTGTGATTGTATGAAAGTGTGCTAGCATGCGTCGGTGCTAGACAGAAGCTAATCTAGAGTAGACAGGCATGCTAACGTGCAACAGTGTTGGATAGACACTAATTTAGAGCAGCTGGCATGTGATGGTGCTAGATAAAGCTTAATACGGAATAACTAGTGTATGATGCAATCTAGACAAATAAAGGAAAAAGCTAGCTACTACTTTACGGTAAATAGATGCTCGATGATGGTGGTTGATAGTGGGACAACAATGCAATAACCTGAGGGTAGAACTATCTTTTTAAGCTTGGAGATTGAGGTTAAAAATGAGATTTTATGATAGAAAGTATGGTTGAGAGAGTTCAAGGGTAAAATTATCATTTAAAAGCTATATGTGGTATAGGACTCGCCGCCACCCGTACCCCTGCTGTTGAATACGGGGGGTTCTTTTATTAATAATCTGAAAATACGGGTACACGTGATGGGAATCCTACGAAAATAAAACCTACTGCTATACAACTGAATACAAATGCAGAAGCGTAAATATATACAACTAAAATATACAATGGGCCCAAACTGGCCTTTTTCATATATACATGCTGTTCTGTACACTGTTTTACATCTGAATAACTGAAAATATTTACAATATGACCTATCAGGTTCAAAACTGAAAATGTACATACTGAAACTGTGGTGTGGGCCCTCTCCCGCTAGCCTCGGTCCACCCGCTCCTCACCAACAGCACGTACACCTAAAAATGAAGGAAGAAGGATGGGGATGAGTGATAAAGATCACCCAGTAAGCATTCCTTACTTCCCTCAACGCAAGCAAGCAACATACAATAACATACATACTTGGCCTCGACCCTATTCATACATCTAGTCGCTTGCTAGAATCTGAAACTGTTTTATTGATTATCTAAATCTCATTCATTTACTAATTTCATTATTATTCATGTCATGATGTGTATGTCATGTCATGCTAACTGAAATAACTGTAGATGATGATGCATGTATCTGAATATCTGAATATTTGTATATACCCGAAGGTATCTACTGTGCTGATCAGGCTAGTGAACACAGGGATTCGACATCTTGGCCATGTGGGCTGAACAGTCTAGCTACTGGCTAGAAAGTTGAATCTGAAATACTGAACGATCTGACTGGTGTCAGAAGGTTGAATCTGTAATGCTGGATAATCTGACTGGTGTCAAAAAGCTGAATCCCACAAATGCCCCCTCGAGTTCACCTATACTCTAACCCGTACATCAGGTTTTGAATATTGAAATCTACTGAATTCGAATCCCTTGATCCTCTTTCAAGCTATATGTCATGCTATGTGATGCATATACAACTTTATTAACTGAATTTCTTATTATCTGATGCTTATTTGGCCTTTAAACTGATTTCCCATGCTTTATTAATTCATTTTCTAAAAAACTACTGCTGCACGGGCATGTGGGCAAGGCACACGGGCGTGCAAAGGTCACACACGGGCGTGCAGGGCAAAGGCACATGGGCTGTGCCCAGACGCACAGGGTCGTGTAGCTGGTCGTGCGCGCTATTGGAATTTCTAAGTAATTTCACTGAAAAGGCTTACACACGGCCGTGTCTCTCAGGACACACGGGTGTGTGTCTATAATTCTGGTCGTGCACACAGGCGTATTCCTACAAAATTAAGGGCACACGGTCGTGCGTCTTGTTCTTCAACAAGAACACCTGCCGGGAAATGCACTAAATCCATACCAATTTCTCAATCAATTCCAAAACCACTTCTAACACACATTCCTAGCACCTCAATAAACCCATAGTAAGCATCCAATTCAACATGCATCAATTCTCAAGGATTCTACCATGGAAACACCTTCATTCTCTCACTAAACACAATCAACAAGCATGCATGGATCATGGATGGAAAATTTATCATCTTACACAACAATCATCATCATCTAAGCATGCACGAAGCTCATCACATGCCAAGCATCAAAATTCATGAAAGCAAACTGGAAAAACACAAGCACAAGTAAGCGAATACTTACCTCTCGCCATTGTCGCTGGAAGCCTTTCTCTTAAACTAATCTCTCGGCTCTCTAGCTTGATCGGGAGCTACTGGAATCTGAGCTTCTTCTCTAAGATTGGGAGGAGCTGAAACAAGAGAGAAAATGGCTGAAATGGAAAGTGGGAGAGAAATAAAGTCTTAATTCTCTCGGCTCTCTTTTATATATACACAATTGCACGGGCGTGTAAGTCAATGTGCACAGGCATGCACAAGGGAAAATGAAGATTATTCATTTCCTGCGATTCGCATGATCGAAACCTCTCTAAAGGAATCATACGAAAGCCACACAGGCTTTGCAAACTTACAAACTCACCCCTAAACTTTTCTAGACGCTCAATCTATCTCTAAATTTTATTTCTAACCCCAAAACTCTTCCCCTAAGGGCTTTTCTAAATCTAGGATGCTACATGTGGCATGTATATAAGTATTTCTAAGAGAATATTCCATGTATAACATGAAAAGAGAGAAGAAATATAAGATTTCCTTGACATAAGAACGTGTGGTTTAGGCACACGATTGTGCATTGTGTAAGTACCATACATATAATTTTATTTTTTTTCTAGGTTTTTGCATTTTCCAGCTTTCATCTCCTTCTTCTCCTTTCCTAGTGAACCCTAGAGTAGTTGAGATTAAGCAAGCAACAATTGAATACTAGATTAGAGATCCGAAAACCACTAAAGAGAGAGAGAGAGATTTAGCAGTCATGACTAGAGATAAGTATTTCTTTACCTCTTTCACCTTGTTTCATAGCATGTTTCTTTTATTATTGAGATTTTGAGGATGGTAACTATATGTTTGAAGCTTGTTCAGCTTATTTGATGTATGAAGATGATGATAAGAAGCTGATGAAGCGTATGATTTCATGAAAACGTGTGTAAATGTCTGTATCTCTATGTTTCATGCTTCTTGTTGAGAAATATAATGTGTTTGGCATGATTCTTGGTATGGGTTGATGAATATATTTATGATTGTTGAGGCATTGAGCTTATATTGATATTTGGTTAAGATTTGGAAATGTTTGGATGGGAAATTGTGGAGATTTCTTGGTTTTAGCTGTATTATTACATAAATAGAGTTGAGCGCATGATGATGAACATGCAAGTGCACAATCGTGTAGCCTCATTTTTACAATAACATGACCACACATGGTAGTTGTGCATGCCTAAAAAGCGTGGACACATGCCTCTGTGACCGAAGACATGATTGTGTATTTATTCCCAATTTCACATGCCAATGTAAGTAGGACACTGAAGTGTTTGTAGGCTGCTACACACCCGTGTAAGTGTAAGACATGGTCATGTGCCTTCATGCACGAATGTGTGCCCTACACCACACACCCATGTGATAAGCCAAGAATCACAAAAGATTTTGATAACTCAATTACATTAAGGCATAACATTTTCCTTTAGGAAAAAAATTTAAAAGGTCTCATTAATTGTAAGTACTTACAATTAAAGAACCTTTTTTTTCTGACGGGGAATCAATTTTAAAATCTTACTACCTATTCAAACTCCTTACTTTTCGCCCTATTCGAGAGATAATTAGTCAGTCTCTAAGCCACTAGCTATATCGGGCTGATAAATTTTGAGTAAGCATAATAACTCCTTACACCCCAACATGGTAAAATCAAAAATTTAATCTTGGTAAACACCTTTGCTATTGACAAATGGCCAACCAAATTGTCAGCCTGGCTATCTTTGAAGGCCACAATTAAAGTACCTATGGTAAATTATAATTAACAAAAAGTTGGAAAGACTTTGTGATGATTCGTTAATTCTTTGTAATCTTAAGATAATAATAATATGTTACTAATAACTATTGGTTGATCATGAATGGACATGTGTTGGGGTTGTGTTGAGCTGGCTTCTATGCAACTCATTAGGTCATCTTTGAACCCGTCAATTGATGGGTCTAATCGGTTGAGTTAGTCCATCAGTATGACTAGACTTAAGACAACTCAATAATCTTTGGATTGTGTTTCTATAACCCATTAACAAGTCTGTATGTTTTTATAAACCAACTCATTATATTATATATTAAATATCATAATTATTTTTATTTTTTTATTTTTCTTATGAACTATACTAGATTGACGCATGAGCCTTGTCATAAAGCCTTTGAAACGATTTGTATAATCTAGGGGTTTGACATAGTGTCCTTTATAGGCCTAAGAATGTCAATTGGGTTGGGGAGACCCGATTGTTTAACCCAAAAAAAATCCATTTTGGGGCAAACAAAATTTGGGCCTTAGATAGGTTTGAACGTTATTGAATTTAGGCTTGAACAAAGGTTGTTTATGTTTAATTTATATTAATGTTATATTTAAATAGTATTTGTTAATTTGTTTTATGTTTGAAATGAAATAAATTTATAATAAGTTTAAATATTATGTATATAGGTATAATTAAAACTAAAAAAGATTTTAAACTTTTATATATATATATATATTCAATGAAATTATTAGATTTCTCTAATTATATATTTTTTAAAAATGTTTATCTTTCAAGATTTAATTATCTTGCATAATAGTTTGAACTCTGAAAATATTTTTTGTATTTTTATTTTCGTTGACATAAAAAAATTAGATATAAATTATAATAGCTTAAGTTAGTTATATTTTTATTTAGTAAGATGTTTTTATATATTTTTAAAATTATAAGGTATTCTTAATTTTATTTTTAAAGTTATTTGGGCAGAGATGAAATAGGTTGAAGGTTTGATTAAATTTAACGGACCAATCTAAATAAAAAATTTGAGATCTAAATAAATAAACTTGAAATTCAAATCCAAATCCTTTTTAGGGTTGGATTTAAACAAATCAAATCTGATTTAATATCCCGATTAACTGACCTCCACGGGCTCGCCAAGAGTAGGGACCCGGCAGGCCCCGCCCAGTCATGAACGCAGATAAAGATAACAAAAGGAGGATAATATTTTTATGAATTTCTTATCTGCTCTACCTTCGAGTGGAAGGAAAGAAAAAAGGAGACTTATCGACGTGGAAGGAATCGTGTAAAGGAAATCAGGATCAGAGGTGGGGTCTTCTTTAGGCTACTTGGAAGCCAAGCTTACTACAGTATAACAAATATAATTTTTAAATTTTTTATTGAGGCCAAATATCGTTGTCCCACCTTAACTTTGATGAAATAACTTGGTTATCATTTACATTTAAAAAGTTCATTCATCTGCCCTTCTTTTACTTTCATTAATAAAAATAATTGTGTGAAAAGATAAAAAAAATTATTTTACCCGAAAATGATTTAATTTTTTTCCTAAACAATTGTCTAAACCTTCTCCATCTCTATCTCGATAGTTACTACAAACACCATTGTCACTACTATAACAAAGATGAAGTTGAATATAAAATCATTTTATAAATTTTTAAACGTAAAGGGTGATAAGAATAGTTTATAAGAGTTAGGGTGGTACGTAGGTCAAACATCACTAATATAGCGTGGGAGCTAAGTCAGTACAGACCAATCACTCAACCGAGTGAGAGTATAAATACGTGATTAGCCAGTTTTCTTCTATTGTATCTTAGAGGCCAAAATTTATCCTAATTGAAGCAGAGGAGTCCAGCTGAATCGGAAATGGACAGAAGTGTTGTCGGTTTCAGATTCCATCCAACCGATGAAGAAATCATCCGTCTTCTTGAGCAGAAGAGGCGTGACCCTGATTTCTCTGTCCATGCCATTTCAGACACTAACGTCTATCATTACGAGCCCTTTGAGTTACCTAGTAAGTGGGTTGTTGCTATCAGCCTTAAAATTTGCTTAATAGAATGTTTCTAACTGTTATTTTGCTTTGGGTGCGGTACAGGGCTTTCACGAATACAGCCAGATGAAAAATGGTTCAATTTTTTCTGTGCACCTGATTACCAAAATGTTGATACTAATCGCGTTAAAAGAGCAACTAAGACAGGATACTGGAAGATAACTGGTGAAGGTTGTAAAATTAAGGCTAAACGTAGCAAGAAGGTAATTGGTGAAAAAAGAATATTGGTATTCTATGAACGTCACGGTAGTTCTAAGGGAAGAAAGACGAACTGGGTTATACATCAGTTTTCTGTCAACAATGATCCTCTTTATAAGGTATTTGCGCCTTTTGTTTCTGATTTATTTGCTTGGTGTTTTGCTATTTTACATTTGGCTTTTGCATCGAACTTCACTGAGTACTATGTTTTGCTTAATTTCCTTGCTTTAGTAATGAATCCTCTATGGAATGTAAAACTTCTGCTAATGTTCATTTGTAAACTGTTCTGACCACAGCGAAATGTTGCCATCTTAGTTCTCTTGATTGATTGTGTTTTTGTGTGTTACTGATTGAAGATAGAAATTGATGTACTGGAACCTTGTTTTCAGTTTAGATATGATCGGATTAGCCTCAAAATATTTAGAACTACAGGTTCATTTTTGTGCTGTCTTTTGTTAACATGCTATAAAATTGATGTGGGTTATCCACTTGAGTCGTGGGTGGTAGCTAAGTTAACGTGTACAATTTTTTGCCCCGTTTTACAAGTCTTGGGAAACTTAGATTTAAGATTTGGGAATTGGATCGGGGTAGGTGTGCAAGGGAGAAGATAAAAATTGAAAGGATGCCATGTACGGAAATAGATAGCTACATTGATTTTTTTCATTCGCTTGCATCTTTTTCATGAATAATGTAAGAATTTTTAACTCTTAAGTAAGACTATTATTCATTTCGCAAGAGATAATTAGTTCGACGTTTATGATGGATGACAATTCATTATTTTTCCTTTTTCTCCTATAATTTTCTTACCCTACTTTATTGTTATTGGTGAAATTTGTTTTTGCTGGAAATTAAGTGTTATTTTTTTGGTAAGGGAAATTAACTGTTAGTTCACAATTATGGAATAGCAACTCATTTGCTGTGACAATTATTTTGTGTAGAAAGATTTTGTTGTGTATCGCGTAAAAAGAAAACGAGATTACAAGAATCGTGTTTCAACCAATGTTAAAGGTCAACGAAAAAAGAAGCCCCGCAGATCAACCAGGAATCAGGCTGAACCAAGTCATGGTAGTGATTTTGTTAATGGCAATCCTGTTGAAGATAATGCTTCTCCAGAATCTCAGTTTCTAAGTAATTATTTGGTTTCTAATCCTAGAAATTGTGTTGTAGAGAATAATTATCCAAAATTGCAATCACATGTTGCAGAAAATTCTTCTCCAGAATTTCAGTCTAATGTTGTAGAAAATAATTCTTCAGAATCACAAAATTATTCAGCTTCTTATGGTAGATATCAAGTTACAGAAAATACTTTGCAAGTGGATCCACAGTATCTTACAAAATCAGATATGCTCAATGAGTGGAGTGGGATGGATCACACCTTTCCCTTGGCACTGCAGTCACATCCAGAACAGGGATCCTCATATTCCAATGTCTCTAGAAATGGCCAAGATGTATTGAATTCTCCATTTGGCAGTAAGGGGGAAGATAACTTTGTGAATCCACATCAGCATGTCGAGAATGAATACACTGATGATGACACGGGAGATAGTACTCTCCCTGTAGACTCCAACTTGACAAATTTAGTTGCTGGATTTGGCTCTGGGGTTAGCGGCGACTCTGAAACCTTTTGTGAATGGGTAAATGATTTATTTAAATATTAATTCCCAGCATTTGTAAACCACAACTGGATTCTGTATTTATGACATTGTTATAATTTCACTTATGTAGCTGGCTATTCCAAACTATGTAATCTTTAATTATGGTTTTATATTTCTGGAGTTTGATCTTTAGAACATTGAAGAATCCCATTTGTTTGTTCCTATCATTACTAGCGGAATCAATGTGTTAAGGCTGGTATTGTTTTTCTTCTCCAATATGATTACTGTGTGGATGTCATAGCATAGCTGAAAGAACCGTTTCGTTTCTTGTGTCTTAACAGAAATTGCCAGTAACACTGGTGTTCCCTAATGCAAACACATAAATGCTGGTCTTATTAAGTTCTGATCAAAGTTAACAAGCACTTGTCTAGCTAATCTCAACATTTGAGCCAATAAATGTCTCAATCGGGTTTTGACAAATGAAATTCAAAGGAAACAATATTAAATTTACAAACCTTTTTTAACCAATTTATCCATATTTGTTTTATTACATCTGTCAAGTAAGATTGTCGCTTAATTGTTCTCCATAATCTCAAGGGAGGCCTTTAGGCGGTTAATTGGATGTGCATGTCGTGTTTGCAAGCTTGTCACCTTGGATATTGTAATCTCTCGAATATGCTCATAGGCCAACATGTGGGAATTGTTATTGGTAATCAACAAGCATGAGTTATAGGCATGTGTGAGGCATGAGTTGTCTACACATATAACACATGAGTTGTCTACACACTCGTTGCATGAGTTTTTTTGTTAGTGGTTCCTGATGAGACGAGATATCTTCATCTCAAGAAATGGCACCTTCCTAGTTGTGTGAGTTTTGGTTTGCAAGTCGAATACTTGGGGTTATGACACAAATTATTTATATGTGAGATGTATGCATGTCAATCTTGATACGAAGCAGATATATAGATTGTTTATGACTAATGTGAGTTCGATTCTACGCTTCATGTGTTCTTTAAATGAAGTTCCTTGTTTGAGTTATTTACATGTTGCTTGACATGATTTTTGTGCATGGTAAGGAGGAGCCTTAGGCTCTTGTGATGGTCGTCGAACTAAAAGTAAATGATGGATCTGTATCTCCACAATATTGGTAGGTTACCAATAGCTACATCTAATTGGACCTCTACTTGAGATGTGACTTGTTGGTTTCTTCTAGATGAATGGGTTTCGAATGAGAATGTGCATCGATAAACCTTGATGAGTATAGCATTTTTGAAGACATTCTTGTGTTGGAGTTTCCCAAAGTCGCTCGAAGGGCAGCCATCCAACGAAAATTTAAAAGACATTTAGAGCAAGGGGAAACCTACCTATGGATCACATTTTTCGATATTTATGAAAATTGAACAAACATAGGGTGTTATGAAAACATCTACCTAGATTCCAAAGAATACTTATCTTTTGTGGCAGTGAATACTTTAAGGATGAGCATTTCTTTGCTGAAATGGCCAACGACATAGGGAGTCTACATGGAGCAAGAACGAGGCATTTTTATGCTAACAGATAAGGAATCATAGGTGTCAGTGTAATAGGTCATGGGTATGTGTGTGAAAAATGTTGGTCCCTATAAAAAAAAAATTCACATTTTGCTTATATAGAAATCCTATTATGGGTGTGACCATAAAACATACATGCCTATGACCATGACATGTATGCATGTACATAAAGTGACATGACTCGTATATACATGTTTGATAACCATTACAATTTATGCATGTTACACATAATCCATAATAGTTATATGATCTGGTACCATCAAATAACTTTATGTATGCCCGTACATAAGACACATACGTTTGTAAGTCATCAGATTATTCAAATTTTGAATTAGTTGAACTAATTTTGTTCAAATATGTCAGGATTTCGTTAACCATCAAGATGCATGCCCATGACTGATAGGATGGATGGCCGTATATCAAGGCAAATCTTTGATCTTGACTTGTCAACATGATTTGAATAGATTTGACAAGTCCAATGTGATAACATATCATAATACATTCATTATGACAATAATCATATGCCTCAGTTTGTCAATTGCATGGTATGTGACCCTTAAGCCACCTATTATCTCGATAACACTTAGATTCAAACTGAATCTAGACATAGACCATATATGACCTCTAACAAGACATCATGTTCACCCAAACAATAGAGTGTCAAACAACTCAATGTTTGATCAACTTTATAGTTAACATATAATATGATCCCTTTGTCACTATGTTTCACAAGATTAAGATATAGATATGTGTCTATCTCAAGTATCCCTATATATGCATATATCTAAACTAGATATGACACTGACTGATCCAACTATGGCAACAAACAATAGTTTTGGACATCTCAACTGAAAAACTCGTCTCATGCATAATATTGATGAATCTTATATTGATTAATCATAGACTCTATATTGATTATGATATGGTCAATCGCTCACTTTTATAATATCCTAGTTATGGTGGTGCATCTAATAATGTCAGATAGTACCACTCTTAATGTGAGACTATCAAATATACCTCAAATCAAATGACCATATTTACTTATCAAGTCATGAGAATTAATTCATAGACACAGGTAGCACCATCTATCTAGGATTCTTATCATTGAGTATATCCAATAAATATGACTACTAAATCATGCATCCATAAGTGGGATCAGGCTACAAGTAACAATTTTAATATATGCAAACCATTATCACCTTCCAATAAAATTGTGGACACTATAATAATCTCTATAATATCACTCATGCCTAGATTTTATAGTGACCTCAAGATTATGGACTGATTCTAGTATAGCCATTATATAGATGTGTAAAGAGCCTCGATTAACTGTCTGATTCCATCATCCTCGTTCTTCCATACTAAAGATACAATATATATTTAGAAATATATATATATGGGAAAAAATACCTCGTATTATTAATATCATAAAAACATACAAATACAATGATATTTTATAATAATACATAAATGAATATAACATAAGTACAACATACTCATGGCTATGGGGTACTAACTTTATTAATCTTCCACTTGCACTATAGCCAATCATATATAAGTCTAATCTCAAAAGTAGCTACGTGCCTATCATGCTTCTGTTGTGACAGAGACTTGGTTAATAGATCAACTAGGTTTTTATCTATATTTACTTTCTCTTTTATACATCTTTATGTTGCATGATCCTTTGCACTAAATGGAATTGTCTAAGAATGTGTTTAGATTCTTAATAATATCATGCTTCCTTAGCCTAAACTATAGCCCTATTGTTGTCGTAATAGAGACCTATGAGATTAACTATACTAGGAAACACTTTAAGTTCAATAACGAAATTCTTAATCCAAATTGCTATCTTTACTGCCTTAGTAAGAGTAATATACTGAAACTCTATAGTAGAATCAACTATAATATTTTGTTTGAAACTTTTTCAGTTAACTGCACCACCATTCAAACAAAACACAAATCTTGATTAGAGATTGAAATAATCACAATCTATTTGAAATCTTACATTATTGTAATCATTTATAATAAGCTCATCATCTTTTCCATAAACCAAGAAAACATCCTTAGTCCTCCTCAAGTATTTAAGAATGTTCTTGACAACATTCCAGTGTTTTCCTCCTAGATCAGATTGATATCTACTACAAATGTTCAAAGTGAATGAGACATCAATCCTCGTACAGAGCATTACGTACAAGATAGGTCTAATTGTTGAAGCATATGAAAGATAACTTATCTTCTTTTTTTCTTCATGTGTTTTAAAACACATGTCTTTAGAAAGATATACGTCATTATTTATGGTCAATGACCCTTTCTTTGACTCATTTATTATGAATCTCTTTAGAACTTTATCTATGAACGTGGTTTGACTTAATCCAAACGGTTTATATGATCTATCACGATAAATTTTAAAACCAAAAATGTAAGTTACTTCTCCTAAGTCTTTCATAAGAAACATTTAGATAACCAAGTCTTGATAGTCTACAAGTACAGTATGTCATTCCCAATATCAAGATAACATCAACATATAATACCAAGAATATTATTATATTACCACTAACCTTCTTGTACATATATGACTTGTCTTTATTTTTTATGAATCCAAACTTTCAAACAACTTTATCAAAATGAATATTCTAACTCTTCAAAGTTTGCTTCAGTCCATAAATAGACCTTTGTAACTTGCAAACTTTGTTTGCTTGTCTATCAAGAACCATCAAAGTGTCATATACACATCCTCTATAAGATTCCCATTTTAAAAAAAAAATTTGACATCTATTTGCTAAATTTCATAGTCAAAGTATGTAGTTGTCACAAGTATAATCTGGATGGACTTAAGCATAATAATTAGTGAAAAAGTTTTATCATAATCAATACCATATTTTTGATTGAAACCTTGAGTAACCAGTCATGCTTTGTATGTATACATGCTACTATCCATGTCATTTTTTGTAATGACCCCTGCCACAAGCTTATTATACGTAACTGTATAAAATATTTATAATATTTTGAAAATGTACTTGTAATGGGAATCCCTACAGTAAAATATACTGCTGAAATTGTTTTAAACTTTCATTACGGAAGGTAAAATAAAATTTTAATATTAACAATAATAATAATAAGAAATTGAACATGCTTTTAAAATTCCCAAGCTACTCATGTATAAAATATACTATCTGTATAATGTATACTAAAGTATAATACACACACATATCCATGAGAACTAAATAAAAAAAAAAAACATGCAAGCTAAACATGCTATCACTGCCAAGCCATGTCCCCCAAAATCTGACAGTTGTATCGCTCTTGGTTAGTCATATGATCACTAACTTGCAAAAGAGAAAGGAAGGGAAATAGGTGAGTGACAAAATCACTCTACAAGCATTTCCTATCTCTAACACTCGCTGGTTTTAAGCTCAAGCTAATTTCATATCTTTTCATATTATTCTTTACTGAATTGCTCATTTCTTTTTTTTTTTACTTTCTTATTTCATCTTATTTTCAGGAGTGTTCATTGTTTTTCTCTGTGTTATTTCTCATAAGTGTTGTACATGAAATGATATGCATGCTTTAATGTCATGTAGATGCTAAGTAGCTATAAAACTTGCCATTGGGCTTCATTTTTGAAAATTCTTTCTAATATAAAACTCTAATTTGAAGATCTTGAATATATACATATAATATAAGCTGAAATCTGTATTAGTGTAATACCCGTTGTTATATATTATTATAGACCAATTTTTTTTTTATCGAAATATATCTTTAATATATAGCAGTAGGTCCTACGCTGACTACTTATTGAAACTATACGGAAGTTGGTTTAGAAATCTGTGATAAGAAACTAAAATCCATTATACAGTATCCTGAAATAAAAACTCATGTTTATTATATAATAATAATTTCTGAAAATGTAGAAGATACTTTACATTCTGAATGCATGAGCAATACAAAGCATGCGAGCCACAAACATGCTATCTGTTGAAAACTAAACATATATACATACATATATAACTGAAAACTCGGGTAAAAACCCATTCAAGCCATATCCCACACTCCAGCCATCTCATACTCCAAGCTCAGCTCCCCAAAACACTAACTTGCAAGAAAGGAAACTAAGGAGAATGAATGACAAGTCACTCAGTAAGCATCTCTTACCTCTACCCTTGGGTAGACTCTAGACTAAGTTGTTGCTGACTAGCTAACTGCTATCTAGATGAACTTAACTAAGTTCCTGATAGCCTAATAGCTTTTTCTAATCCTCTTTTAGCATTTAGTATTCTTCTTGCTTTTCTTAGTAATTTTTAAGACTTAGAATACTCTTGAGTTTTCTTAGGATTAGTTGTACTCTTTTATTTCTTTACTTTTGATGTATATCGTGCAACTTAACCTTTATTTTATCTCTTATCTTACATGTTTATGGCCTTACTATCTGTATACATTTTCATGCCATGTAATATGTATCATGGTATGTTGAAATCATGCTATTTACCCTTGGGTCTGTTTACTAAAAAAATCTTTCTAAAAACTATATTAGGATCTGAAGATCCAAAACACAGAAAAGCTGAGTAAAACTGTTTCTGAAATCTCTGTATCCAAAGATACCTGCTACACTGATCAGACTGATGAATATAGGGATTTGATATCCTGACCATATGGGTTGAACCATACTAGTGAAGTGCCAGTAAACTGAAATATCTTACTATACCAGTCTTCAGACCAGTAAGCTGAAATCTAACCAATCTGACTGAAGTCAGAAAGCTAAAATCCCATAAATGCCCTCTCAAATTCACTCTTACTTACTAACTCGGACATTGGGCCTTAAGGTTGAAAACTGATACAAATAGATCACTTGATCCTTTTTTTGAAAACACTGTTTAGCATACTATGCTGAATAATGCTATTCATGCATATTATCTTATCAATTCTTTTTTTTATTACAATTTATCTTACTATTGTACTATTTTTGTAACTTATTAAGCTTATTAATAAGTTCTGTGTTCTATTATGTTTCTGTCAGCCTTGTCTCTATTTTTTCTATTTCTGTTTCTGTCTTTATTTCTGTTTTCTAATCGTAACCTATCACTAGACTACGCTATTTAATTCTGTTGATGAGTTTCTTGTACTATTATGAGATTAAAGTGTGATTCTAGAAAATATTTTATCATTTTTTTCTCTTTTTTTATTACTGAAATTCTTCTGAAAAGGGAGGGAGTTTCTCATTTTCACTAGGCGTACGAGTATGCACTATCAAACACACGGGCATGTATGAGAGTGCATGGGCCGTGTGTCAATCATACAGCCCAACCGTGCTAGGTTCTAGAATTTCTCTACTTAATTCTCACATTGGCTTATGTACGGTCATGTCCCTCAGGCGCACGGTCATGACCCTCTCTAAAAGCTGATCGTGCATGACTCTCATACACGACCGTGACCTCGCTAAAACCAGAATGCACGGGCGTGCATCCTACCCTATTTTGACACCCACAGTCGAAACCCGTAAGATAATCACCAAAACTCACCCAAAACTCATCAAACTTCAATTAAATATACAAGTATGTAACAAACATTGCTATTAAACTTAAACGTGCTTCTACTACTGAATTAACCCAACGAAGATAAACTCATGGAAATAGGAAGAAGGTAAGGGGATACCTACCTGAAGTTGCTAATAACTTCTATCTCTCTTCCTCTAGCTGAATCTTGGCTGGATAAACTGCTAAAAGCTAGCTGATCTCTCTCTCAAAAGATTAGGGTTAGCTAGAGAGAAAAAAAGAAAGGAAAAACTGGTTGAAACAAGAGAAAACACTACTTTACATACCAGTAGGCACACATGGGTGTGCACCAAACACGAACGGGCGTGTATGGCTAGAAAGGAATACACGGGCGTGTGTCCAAAGATGCACGGTCGTGCTCCTTCCATAAGCTACATATAAAGCCAACAAAAGGTCATTCTACCCTCCTATCACACTAAAACTGATTCCTAACTGCGAAATCACTCTTCTAACCCTGTTTCAAGGCCTAGAAAGGCCATTTTAACATCGAGATGTTATAATTAGAAAGTACTATATCTAAAAATATCTGTTATATTGGTTAGACTGATAAATACAGAGATTCGACACCATGACCTTGTGAGCTCAATCCTATAATAAAACTACTCATGCACAACTAGCACTCTCTCTAAAGAGCTTGATAAAAAATCATGTCCTCTTTAGCGGACGTTGGTTTCCCTCTCTAGTGAGCTTATGAACTCATAGGTGCCCTTTTGTATTCACCCTTAACTGATGTCTAAAACATCATATAATTATAGTTTTAAAATATACTCTTAGATCTATTTTCTAAAAACATCTGATATGACATGTCGTGTTCAATGCTCTGATAATCATGCATGATATGATGTTGTATCTTATTATTTATAAGTTTTTGGTGCTTAAGAATGACTTAAAATTGCTTAACTTTGGTTTAAAAATGCTTTTGGAACAGTTTCTCTATTTTTCTTAAAGCACATGGGCATGCACTAGCTAACATAAGAGCGTGTGTGAAGTCACATAGGGTTGTGCTAAAAAAGGTGTCCTTGGTTATGCTAGCTTTTGAAGTAAATCTGAAAATCTTGGGTTAACTACACAGGCATATAGTATAGACACACAGGTATGTGTTTAAGGCACAAGGTTGTGTACCATACTATACGAGCATGTAGTAGCAAAACTAATACTCCCGTGTCTTGCTTACACAGGTATGTGAAATCAGACATAAGCACATGGGCGTACGCATCGATTGTACGGGCATGTGTCTAGATTTTCATACATACATAGGTGCCATACAAAACTATGTTCATATAGAAAAGAGGCAACACAGGTGTGTAACCTTAGGTACTGTAATAGTCCAAGGGTATAATTATCCTTTAGGCTTTGAAATCAAGGGTAAAATAAAGATTTATCAATAGAAAATAGATTTGAGAGGGTTTAGGGGTAAAAGAGTCATTTATGAGTCTTTTGTGGCTTGTACATGGATATTCTAGGGAGAATATTCCATGTATGACGCAAAGAGAGTGGAAATTAAGATTTTCAATGCATACATGACTGTGTGTCTAAGACACATGATCATGTGTCATATCATTTAGCCATAAATATGTTTTATTTTTCTAGCCATGTAGTTCCCAACTTTTATAATTTTCTTCTCCTTCTTCTTCCTCCAATTCTAGTGAATCTAAAGTTGTTAAGAAAGATCAGCCAGTAGTTGAACTCCATATTAGAGATCTAAAAGCCCCTTAGAGAGAGAAATCTGACTTTCATGGCTAGAGGTAAGTGTTCCCTTACCTTTTTTACCTTATTCTATAACATGTTTCTTCTTTTGGTTGAGTTCTGGAAATGTTATTTGCTTGCTAGATGCTTGCTTGAGTTGTAAAGCATGTAAATGATGATTTTATGGCTGATTGAATGGATGATTCCATATTTATGTGTGTATCTCTTTGTATACATGTATTTTATACTTTATTTATGAGATATGATATGATTGAGATGTGATTTTGATGAATATGAATGTGCTGGTAGAAGCCCTGAATGTGTATTTTTGATTGACTAGAGTTTAAAAAAGATTTGAGTGGGATTTTAAGGTTTCTAAATGGTTTTTACAGAATTTGAGTTGAGCATACGATCATGCACCTATAGGTACACGTTCGTGTGACTTCATTTATGTATGAACATAGCCTTGCATGACACCCTATACATATGAAAACCCAGACACATGTTCGTGTGCTCATTCCCAATTTTACTTACTTGTGTAAGCAAGACATGAGAGTGTTGATAGACAGTTACACACCCGTAAAGTGTGGGACTAGGCCTTGTGTCTTAGTTACACGCCCGTGTGTTCGCACCACACTCCCATGTAACCAGCTAAAGTTTTATAAAATAATTCCAAAAGCTAGCACGACCAAGAACACTCCCAACACATGATGTTGTGTGCCTTCACACATGTCCGTGTGCTTAGAGACACACGTCCGTATACCTTAAGAAAAATGAAGAAACATTTTTACAATAGATATAAGCTACTTTAAACCACTTCTAAGCATTCAGAACTCAGTAATAACAAAATATAAACATCATATCATGTATGATCAATAGTATAGAGCATGACATGTCATATCAAATGTTTTCAGAAAATAGATCTAAGGATTCAATAGCAAGATTTTAAAGTATAGATATACAATGTTTTAGACATCAGTTAGGGGTGAATACGAGGGGCCACTTATGAGTTCTATGCCCGTTAAAGAGGGAAACTGGCATCCGCTAGAGAGAACACGGTCTTTGACCAAACTCGTTAGAGAGAATGCTAGTTATGCACAAGTAGTTTTATTATAGGATTGAACTCATACGGTTAAAGTGTCGAATCCCTTTATACATCAGCCTAGCTAGTATAGCAGGTATTTTTAGATATAGTACTTTCTGATTCAGTTTTTAATAGATATTACAAATATATATATATATATATTCAAGATCTTCGAATCATAGCTTTTATATCATAAAGAGTTTATATATATATATATATATATATATATATATATTCAAGATCTTCGAATCATAGCTTTTATATCATAAAGAGTTTTTAGAAAATTATGCCCAAGGGTAAGTTTATGACTTCTCAACATACACATGACATTAGCATACACATTTCATGTCATGTATAACATTTCATGAGAAACAGAGTAGAGTAAAAGAAAGTACAATATAGAATACAAATATATATATATATATATATATATATATATTAAAATAAAGAAAACAGTAAAATGAGAAAACAGTAAAGTAGAGAATAACGTGACAAGTCACGAAACCAGCTAAGACTTGAAACTTACTTGTTTTAGAGATAAGAAATGCTTGTTGAGTGATTTTATCACTTATCCCTTCTTTCTTGTTTTCTTCTTACGGGTCAATGAATAGAAGGCTGAATTGGAGCGAAACAACTGTTAGATTTTGGGTAATATGGCTTGACAGTAGATAACATCTCTGGCTCTTATGCTTTATTCAGTTTTACTCATGCATATGTATGTATTATACGGTAAATACATAATGTATGAAGGATTTGTTTTATAAATAAAGAGAACCTGAAATTTTTAATGCATGTTTAGTATTTTATGTTTGCTATTATAGTAAATTATATTATGTACAACTTTCGTACATGTTTTAAATTTAGCAACAGTAGTAACTTTTATTGTAAGGATCCCTACTGCAGGTATATTATATTCATATATTTATATCATGTTCCGTAACATCTAGTAACCCGTGGTAGGGGCCGCCACAAGTACACGGTCGTGTGCTAAACTCTTTTTCTGTAATACGCGTCTGAAAATCTAGAAATCCTAGATTTCTTAACTTAAAACACAACCACAACTCAATCAAACAATGACACATCAAATATATCAACCAATAAACGTGTTCATGCCATCTATTCATCATAAAACATTTTAAAAACCTTACATTTCTCATAAATACATACCCACGCTCATAATCATCAAAACATCTTATAATAACCCATCAATCATCATTCAATGTCTCATTTCATCATCAAATCATGCTATAACATATTCTCAAAATGCAAAAAACACATGAAGGGAACTCAAACAGGTAGATCATGTAAAAATCCAAATGAAAGAGGTAAGGAAATACTTACCTCTCACTATTGTATTTGGATCTCTCTCTCTAGCTGCGTCTAAATCTCTAATTTGGTTTATGGATACTGGTTGGATAGTTTCTGGCTTAGGATTTGTTAGAAAATAAAAAAGAGAAGAAAGTTGAATGGAGTAAACTGGGTGAAAATAAGAAAAACTAAACATTTATGGCGCATCTGACCTAACACACGGGTGTGTGTCCAAGACATAGTTGTGTGTACAAGGGAAATCTCATTTCTCTATCTCTTTGCACCATATATGGAATACTTTTCTTAGAATATCCATATATAAGCCACAAAAAGCTTCTAAATGACTTATCTACCCTTAAACCCTCTCAATTTTATATTATATCTGGAAATCTCTCATTTACCCTTGGTTTCAGAGCTTGAAAGATAATTCTACCCCTGGACTATTACAATTTTCCCCCTTTAATAAAATTTCATCCCGGGAATTATCTAAACAAATCTAGGTACATCTCTCTCATTTCAAACTCAACTTCTCAGGTGGCTTCCTCGATTCTCTGACTCCTCTATAATACTTTAACCAAAAGAATCTCTTTATTTCTAAGGGTTTTCACTTTATAGTACAAATTTTTTCTCTTGGTAGCTCAGATCATTTGTTAGCTCTAGATCCTGAATTTGTAACACATACGAATGGTCTCTCACATATTTTCTCAGCTGAGATACATGAAACACATCATGAATCCTATCCATACTAGCTAGTAAGGTCAATTTGTAAGTTATTTTGCCAACTCACTCTAGAATCTCATGAGGACTAATAAATCTCAGAGCTAACTTGCGTATCTTACCAAATCTCAAGACACACTTGTAGGGAGATACTCTTAGAAACATGTGGTCCCTAACCTCAAACTCTATCTTCCTATACCTCTAATCTGTATAACTCTTCTGATGATCCTGGTCCTGTTTAATTCTCTACTTGATTACTCTGATCTACTCAAGCATTATCTAAGTCATCTTTAGTCCCATGATTGTCTGTAGTGAATTTCTATCACCAATCTCATCCCAAAACAAGGGCAATCTATACCTCTTATCATATCGAGCCTTAAATGGTACCATCTAAATAGTGAACTAATGACTATTGTTATAGACAAACTTTATCAATATAAATAACTCAGCCTAATTAACCTGAAAATCTATACAATAGGTTCTCAACATATTCTCTAAAATCGGATTAACCCT
The DNA here is from genome assembly GCA_026122585.1 of Anacardium occidentale. Taxonomy (NCBI): domain Eukaryota; kingdom Viridiplantae; phylum Streptophyta; class Magnoliopsida; order Sapindales; family Anacardiaceae; genus Anacardium; species Anacardium occidentale. Next base: position 28,546 of record JAJEJH010000609.1, read on the forward strand.
ATCAGTCTGATTGTCTGTCTGTGGGTGGTAAACTGAATTAAAATAAAGGATAGTCCCCAAAGCTTTCTGTAAACTATCCTAAAAGACTAAAAAAATCTCGAATCTCTATCTGATACTATATCTCTAAGAACCCTATATAATTTGAAGATCTTTCTGACATAAAGACGATCCAACTAATTGGTGCTCATACCATCTCTAATTGTTAAGAAATGTACATCCTTACTCAATCTATCAATAATAACCTAGATATTGTTATATCCACGTTGCACTCTAGGGAGTCCTAATATAAAATCTATAAAAATACTCTCTCATTTCCACTGAGGAATCCTCAAAGGCTATAACAAACCAAAAGGTCTTTGATGCTCTACCTTAACTAGCTGACAAACTAGACATCTGACCATATAATCTACGATGTCTTGCCTCATACCTATCCACCAGAACATTTTCTTGAGATTTTGATACATCTTTGTACTACTTGGATGAACTGAATAAACTATATCATAAGCCTCTGATAAGATCATTTGTCTCAACTCTGTATCCTCTGGCATACAAATTCTACCTCTAAATATTAAAATCTTATCTCTAATCTCAAAATCTGGTATTATACCCTTATAGACCTTTTGAACCATACTTTGAACCTATGAATCACCCTTTGAGAAACCCTAATGTTATCATATAGAGTGGATACTATTTGAAGTCTAGAGAACTCTACTATCATTATGTTAATCTCATCTCGAGCAATCTCATGTTGTATCTCTCATGGAGCTGTAATCATAGACAAATTGATGCGTTAAAGTTTAAACCCTAACTTCCTAGCAAATGTACTAGTTCAAAGTAATACGAGAAGTATTCAAGGTGTCGTATCCACGAGATCGCGTAAGCAAGTACTAAGACGACATCACTTCTAACTTTATTTAAACTTTCAAATACGAGTTGAAAATAAATCTAAAAACTAAAACCAAACTAAAATAAAATAATTAATAAACACGCCTGGATAAATTGAATAACAATATGTAAGATGATGTTAAGACTTTAGGTTCACTAATTCACTACCGTGTAAGGTTTTTACATAATTGAATATCTCATGTTATTCATGTGAGAATTCCCTAAATGGATCAAAATTTTTTCTCAAGCAATATTAATCCTATTGAAAAATCTAATAACTTAAATATCTCTATGTAGATTTAATTAGATGAAAATACCTTAAGTTTTATGGAATCTACTAGCTTTCAACACAAACTTATTGTACCTATGACTATTACATTTATTATCCAATAGATCTTTATATTCGATGATAAACCCATGGTTCGTATTCTCATTGCTTTTATACAATATCACCTCTCGGTCTCAATCACACGACAGAAAGTTTAGAACACAAACTCACATAAAATAACATGTTTATAAATTAAAATCAAAACCACTACACATTCATGAATTAGCTAGCCCTAGCCTTAGCAAAAATTATTTAGTTTATCATAAAAAACAAATAAACAACAAGATTCAAACAAGACATAATAGAGAATAAGAATGGAACCTGATGAATTGTTAAATCTCTTATTGATATCTGATGAAAAAGTGTCTCACAATTGCAATCTAAATAGCTTTTGATTGAGTCTCCAAAACTAAATTTTGAATACTAGAAAATGCTTGAAAAATCTCTCAAAAAATTTCTAGGACAACTCTTTCTTCTCTAAAATTATAATCTAATATATATAGTTAGGGTTAAGGAAGAATTTCACTCAAAATGAAATTCTGTTGAAAAATGCCCATATCGCGGCATCATGTTGCGGCATGAAGATTCTGCCCAAGCTGATACTAAGCCATGTCATAGCATGATGTTACATCATAGAGCTTCTGTCCTATTTCAGCTAAGCGTGTTGTAGCATGATGCCATAACATGCAGATTATGAAATTTTCATGCGCCTCCTATAGTCGCCTATGTTGCGACATGATGCTATCTGGAATCTAAAATTTTAGCCTACATCGAAGTTATAGCCCTAGATGTCTAGTTTCATTTGGAGTTTGAATCACCTCATTTGGACTTCATAATCTCAAGTTATAACCATTTTAGTGCTCAATGGTTAGACACAGAATTTCACCAAGAAAACCTGAATTTGCGGCATTGGTTGAGGGTGCAAACAAACTCGGATTTTTCTGCATAATAGCTTTTTGAAAAGCTTGAGATGTCCAATACAACTTTAGTCAAGACTAATTTTTTATTAAAAAAATCAAACATATTGAAAATCCTTATTTTTTTGCTGTAGTGCATATTGCTCTCCTTCCCCGTTTATGTTTTAGTTGCTCATTCTTTTTTAGACTAAAGTCGAACCACTGGCTAGTCCTTCGTAAATGTCTTTGTTAGCTTTATTTCCATTAAATTCACATCAAAATCAATATTTCCTACAAAACCAAGCATGAAAACCTGTGATCAATATGCACATAATAAAGGTAAAATGGTCAAATCACCTATAAAACTCTATAAATTGACCACTGAACTATACATGCAATTGACACTTATCACAACCCCCAACCAGATTTTTGCTAGTCCCTAGCAAAATAATTGACTTACTAGAACAAAATGGGAACAAAAACTAAATGAAACACAATTAAAACTAACACATTCACTAATTATCTAAATCACTTCTGTAGGTTGTCACGGTTGCATTTAGCGTATGCAACAAGCCTTTAAACACCCAGGCGACCCTAATGGATGAGTTAAAGTCTCGTGAGGTTTTTCAATGATGCTATCCACAAACATCATTTACCCAATCCCTAGAAAAAAATATAGTAAATACATAATATTACAATAACATAATAATTAACTTATACAATTGTATCATGAACTACAACAAATAATCAGTACACAGCTTACTAACCTTATTCTCCTTAAAAGTATTTCAAAACAACACACCACTATTTTATCAACTCTCACATCCATCTTATTCATAAACCATTAACCAAAATTTCAGAATATATCAATGCATGCATCCACATATACAAGTGACTGAAAACAAATTTTATAAATAAGTTCCCTTAGACAAGCCATTCAATTGTCTTCCCTTGATCTATTAGTGACAATGCTTCCTATATGTCATGACTTTTATGCTCATTATGTATGATGCTTAATAATATTTTTCTTTGTTGGTATTTTCTTTTACACATAATTTTTTAAGGCTTTATTTGGTTTCCTTAGATGATGAACCAGTCTTTTTTTACGCGAGCAATCGATACTTGTAATACCATCACTCGGATACTTAACTAGTCACAAACCTAAAGTGCTTTGCATACTTTAATCTCTAGTCACTTTTCGTTTGAGGGTCACTTACGATGGACATGCTAACCCCCAACCTACTTAGCAACTAAGACATTAAAGTAATTGAAATTTTAATTCAGGACTTTGATGTTTTCTTCATCTATATACTTATTTTATCCAAGGATCTAAGCAATGTACCTTTTCAAAACCATAGTTTAAACAAGCGTTAGGTCCATTTAAGGGTTTTTAAATTTATCACTTGCATACATGAACACAACACATAAACAATTCCTCAAGTCTAGTTATCAACCATATGTACCTCAAACCTAAAAGCTTTAATTTCGTAGTGTGCAGTTCTCCATACCTTTAAATCAAACAAAGCTAAGTTATCATATACCGATCATTTATCATAGTTTTGTATAATCATAGACATACGAGCTAATTCACCACATACACACTAGAAAAAAAAATCAAAAATTTGTCACTGATGTTTCTATGTATGCAATCTAGTTCTAACTTTTCCTTACCCCCAACCTAGCATTGACATTATCCTTAATAGAGAATGAGAAAAGTACAAAGTTAGAACTACTTCTGTTATTTTATGTGACGTTTCCTTACTTGCTCGTGCATCGACATTTGAAACTCAGAAAAATTCTCCATAGCTAATGCTAATAACAAAACAACCTCAAACAAATATTGTTAGATTACATCAGTTTGACAAATAAAAAAATGAAAAACAAAAAAAAATGAAAAACAAAGAAATATAAAGGATACAACTTGGGTTACCTTTTAAGAAGCGTTTGTTTATAGTCATTAGCTTGACTTTATATTGGTCTTCTTAGGCCAGATCATTCAATAAGGTGGAGACTTTGTCTTTTCTCTATCCACTTTCTTTATAGAATTTCAACCATTGCCCTTTGACTGAGTGTGTGTCGTTATCCTTGTGATTTACCTCTATAACCCTTTTAGAATAGACTTTAGGGATAATGAATGAACAAATCCCTTAAGCTTTTAACTTTCGAGGGAAAGGTTGGCATTGAGAATTAGAGAATAACCCTTTTTGGCCACTATCAAATTTGTTTCTTGTAGGTTGTTGGTCTCGCTAACTTTTAGGTTTATCTTTATCAACTTTAACATTCCCCTTCCTAAGATATGTTGTTCCTTTTATCACTTCCATTCTAAGGGATATATCTTTTTCACTAACAGGATTTGTGGCTTCATACACTCTAAAGGTTACTGTTTCATCATTAACTCTTAATTTTACAGTTCCTTCTCTTACATCGATTAGTACCCCTCTAGTGGCTAAGAATGGTCTTCCAAAAATTAACGGCACTTCGATATCTTCTTCCATGTCTAACACAAGTATAGGAAATATAAATTTATCATTCTTTACCAACATATCGTTTACAATATATCTTGGATACTTGATCGATCTATCTGCTAATTGTAGAGATACTGTGGTGGGTTGTAGTTCTCTAAGTCCCAATTTCCTAAAAATAGGCAAAGGCATTAAGTTGATACTTGCCCTTAAATCACATAAAACATTAGAGAAAGAAATTGAGCTTGTAGTACACGGGATAGAAAAACTCCCTGGATCTTTGAGCTTTGGTGGCAACTTGTTTTGGAGAATGGCAGAATACTCCTCTGTGAGTTTGATTGCCTTATGCTCCTCTAATTTCCTCTTATTAGACAAGATCTCTTTCAAAAATTTTGCATAACTTGGCATCTAGAGGAAGGCATCTGCAAAAGGAATATTGATGTGAATTTTTTTAATATCTCTATGAATTTTGCAAATTGCTTATCTAGTTGCCTCTTTTTATTTGCAAGAGGAAAATGAAGCTTGATCTTTATTGGCTTTTTCTCAACCTCCCTTACCACTGGTTCAACTTCTTTGGCTTCTTTAGGTTTTTCTATCTCAAAACCTTTCAAATATTTCCCACTCCTAAGTGATATGGCTTTCATATGTTCTTTAAGTTTTGTTTTGGTATCACTTGCTAGTGTGTCTTGTACTCTCCTAGCTACCATGTTTGCCAATTGTCTTACTTATACCTCAAGATTCCAGATGGATGCTTCTTGGTTTTAAAACTTGTTTTAACACTATTGATGAACTTTGTTAGGATCTTTTCCAAAGTTGATTTCTTTTCTTGAGGTTGAAACCATGGTGGTGGTTGTTTCACTAGATTTTGATTGCTTCATGAGAGATTAAGATGATTTCACTACCTAGGATTATATATGCTTAAGTAAGGATTATTTTGTTGAGGCCTACAAAAATTACCCATAAAATTAGCACTTTCAGATGAGTCCATGAATGGGTTATCTACTTCTCAATCAATGCTCGCATGACCCCCTACACATAGATTACAAATTACACTCTTTACCTGCATGACTGCCATAGTATCAATTTTCTTGTTTAACACATCTATTTGGGTGGCCAAGGTATTAAAGGAATCCACTCTATGTACTCCCACAGCTCTCTTTGGTGCTTTATCATTTTGTTATTGGTAACTATTAGAAGCCATTTCATCTAACAACTCAAATACTTCCTATGGTGTCTTCCTCATAAAGTTACCTTCTATAGCTATATCAACCAAAGTACAATTAGCAGATATTAAACTATTATAAAATGTTTGTACTTGAAACCATATAGGCAAGCCATGGTGTGGGCATTTTTGAAGTAGTTTCTTGTATATCTCTCATGCTTCATATAATGATTTTTTGTCATACTGCATGAAAGTTGTGATGTCATTACGTAGTTTTGTAATCTTTGATAAAGGTAAAAATTTTGCTAAAAATTGCTACGCTATCTCATCCCATGCAGTGATTGATCTAATCGGTAATGAATTTAACCAACTATTTTCTTTATCCCTTAATGAAAAAGGGAATAGTCTTAGCCTAATGGTATTGTCAGTAATCTCATTCTGCATGAAAGTGTCACATATCTTCAAAAAATTGACAATATGTTGATTTGGATCATCACTAGGCAAACCATTGAACTGAATTGACATATGAATCATTTAGATTATGCTCGGTTTGATCTCAAAATTGTTAGCTTGTATTGATGATCACCTAATGCTTGAAGATGTGCTTTCAACTGTAGAAGTCATATAATCAATCAAAGATCGCTGGTTATCTGCTCGATTAACTTGCTCTAAGGTTAGCGGTGCTATGCGCTGATCATTTGCCATTGCTCTTCTTTGCCTCTTCAATTGATGTAATGTTCTTTCTATCTCAGGATTAAAAAGGTCAGTTGTCTAATTTTTAGTGCGTGTCATGCACTAGGTAAGAACTTGTAATGCAAACAAGAAAAAGAAGCACTGTAAAATAATAAAAACTAAACTAAACAAAAACTAAAAGAACAAAGAAATAAAATGTCTAGATTAAAATTAGCAGTAGTATATTTTAATATTGTCTAAAATGCAATCCCTAGCAACGGCGCCAAAAACTTGATGCATTAAAGTTTAAACCCTAACTTTGTAGCAAGTATATTAGTTCAAAGTAATACGAGAAGTATTCAAAGTGTCATATCCACGGGATCGCGTAAGTAAGTACCAAAACGACACCACTCCTAACTTTATCTAAACTTTTGAATACAAGTTGAAAATAAATCTAAAAGCTAAAACCAAACTAAAATAAAATAATTAATAAGCATGCCTGGATAAATTGAATAACAATATGCAAGATGATACTAAGGCTTCGAGTTCACTAATTCACTATAATGTAAGGTTTTTATACGATTGAATATTTCATATTATTTATGTGACAACGAAATTCCTTAAATTGATTAATATTCTTTCTTAAGCAATATTAATCCAATTTAGAAATCTAATAACCTAAACATCTCTATTTAGATTTAATTAGATGAAAATGCCTTAAATTTTATGGAATTCACTAGCTTTTAGTACAAACCTATTGTGCCTATGACTATGGTTTGTATTATCCAATATATCTCTATATTCAGTTAACCCATGGTTCATATTCTCGTTGCTTTTATGCAATATCACCTCTTAGTCTCAATCACACAATAGAAATTTTATTAAAAAGTGGTCAAGTTTTCAATAGGCATTAAGTTTAGAATACAAACTCATATAAAATAACTGTTTATAAATTAAAATCAAAACCATTACACGTTCATGAATTAGCTAACCCTAGCCTTAGCAAAAATTATTTTGTTCATCATAAAAAAACAAATAAACAAGACATAATGGAGAATAAGAATGGGACTAGATGAATTGTCGAATCTCTTATTGATATCTAATAAAAAAGTGTCTCACAATTGCAATCTAAATAGCTTTTGATTGAGTCTCCAAATATAAATTTTGAATACTTGAAAATTTTAAAAAATCTCTCAAAAAATTTCCTAGGACGGCTCTTTTTTTTCTAAAATTACAATATAATATATATAGTTAAGGTTAGGGAAGAATTTCACTGAAAATGAAATTCTACTGAAAAGTGCCTATGCTGTAGCATGAAGATTCTACCCAGGCTGCTACTAAACCATGCCACAACATGATACTATGGCATGGAGCTTCTGCACTGTTTTAGCCAAGCATGCCATAACATACAGATTCTGGAATTTTCATGTGCCTCATACAATCTCCTATGTTGTGGCATGATGGCACGACATGTCACTTTTAGAATTTGAAATTTAGGCCCTCATCAAAGTTGTAGCCTTAGATTTCTATTTTTATTTGGATTTTGAATAACCTCATTTGAACTTCAGAATCTCATGTTATGACCATTTTAGTGCTCAGTGGTCAGACACAAAATTTCACCAAGAACACTTGAATTTGCGGCAACGGTTGAGGGTGCAAAAAAGACTCAGATATTTCCGAATAATAACTTTTTAAAAAGCTCAAGATGTCCAATACAACTTTTGTGAAGACTAATTTTTCATTAAAAAACTCAAACATATTGAAAATCCTTAATTTTCTACTATGGTGCATATTACTCTCCTTCCGCGTTTATGCTCTAATCGCTCATTCTTTCTTGGACTAAAGTCGAACCACCGACTAGTCCTTCATAAGTGTCTATTTTGGCTTTATTTCCATTGAATTCACATAAAAGTCAATATTTCCTGCAAAACCAAATATGAAAACCTGTGATCCCGAAATATATATATAATAAGGGTAAAATGGTCAAATCACCTCTAAAATTCTATAAATTGACCACTGAATTATACATGCAATTGAAACTTATCACAAAGTTACTCTCCTTCTCAAGGTATCAGCTACTACATTAGCCTTACCTAGGTAATATCTGATCTCACAATCATAATCTTTTACCAGTTTCAACCATCTCCTTTGTTTTATATTTAACTCTCATTGGGTAAAAAAATATTTCAAACTCTTGTGATCATAATAAATGTAACATCTCACACTATAAAGGTAATGTCTTCAAATTTTCAAGATAAAAACCACAATAGCTAACTTCAAGTCTTGAGTAAGGTATCTCAACTCATGGTCTTTTAATTATCTAGAGGCATAGATAATCACCCTATCAGACTGCATCAACATTACTCCAATCCCCTGATAGGAAACATCAATGTTAATATCATAATTAACATCTTTCTGAGGCAATGCTAATACTAAAGCACTTGTCAATCTCTATTTTAACTCTTGAAATCGAGTCTCACATTCCTTGGTCCACACAAAAGACATCTCACTTTGAGTCAAAACAGTCAATGGTTTAGCTTTACTGGAAAATGCCTTAAGAAATCTTCTGTAGTATCCTGCTAATCCAAGGAAACTTTTCACCTCTCTAGTAGTCCTCGACCTCGATCAACTCAGAATCACTTCTGTTTTGCTAGGATCCATTGAAATACTAGCTATTAAAATAACATGTCTAATGAAGGATACACTGTTTAACTAGAATTCACACTTATCAAACTTTGCATAAAGTTGTCTATCTCTTAATCTCTGAAGGACGAATCTCAAATGCTCTTTATGCACCTTTATGCTCTTCAAGTAAACCAAAATGTCATCGATAAATACAACCATGAATCTATCATAGACAGTTTAAAAAAACTCGGTTCATTAAATCCATAAATACTATAAGAGCATTGGTCAACCCAAAAGGCATTACTACAAACTCATAGTGGTCATACCTTGTCCTAAAAGTAGTCTTAGGTACATCTCTCTCTATAACTCTGACTTGATGATATCTAAACCTTAAATCAATCTTAGAGAATACCGTAACTCCACTCAACTGGTTAAACAAATCATCTATCTGAGGTGTTGGACCCTTGTGGATTTTGAATTGATGTAAAACATATGTTAAAATATCTAACTGATCTATGCATGTGTTGAACATGACTAATAGGACCAAAGGTTTTTACTTTTACAGAATTTGTATGACACACGACCGTGTGTCAATAAAGCAGGACCATGTGTAAGCTAAGGATACAACACATGCCTTGGTTAAGTCATGTAGAGCGTCCGTGTGTGAAGAATGCAAGACGCACGACTGTGTGTTTTTTGAGCACACGATCGTGTGTTACGTGTAAGGACACACACTTTCGTGTATATCCAGTCATGCCTGTGTAAGAAAGAACTTGTTGGATACAGGCCCGCACAGTTATAACACATGTCTGTGCTACCTGGAAAATATTGATCTTGTGAAGATCGTATGGGTATCGTATGTGCAACCGTGTGACCTTCTGGAATTTTGAATAGTTGAAACTTCAAGGACACACGACCGTGTGCGTATGGACACATGCCCATGTGCGCACGCGTGATAGGAAAATATGACCATTGGAAAGTGAAGAACAAAGGAAGCACGACCGTCCAAGAGAAAGACACACCCATGTAACATTCCAGAAAGCCCCTAACGGCTCTCAAATCATCCCAACGACTATCTCATTCCACATGCTATATATTGGAGATGATTTGAAGACTCAAGAGTTAGAGAATTAGGCAAAACACTCTCATTCTTTTATTTTCTAATTCTTCTCTCATTTCTCTCACAAAAATCATATTGTATCTCTTTAGAGAGAAATCTTGTGAGCTTGATTGTTGTATTAGCCTTGTAAGGCAAATTTCTGTAATATTTTCACAAACCCTCAGGTGCAATCCCATGAAACTAGTGTGGGGTGTAATCCCTATTAAAAGTAAGTTAAGGGCGCAATCCCTTATATCAAAACTAGTATGAAGAGTGAAATCCCTTGGATCGAAACTATTGTAACTTTCGGGTTGAAGTTAGTGAAAGAAAAATCTTCAAGCGGGGTTACTTAGAGTAGTGGACGTAGGAGGCGTGAAGAAGCTTCGAACCACTCTAAATCGACTGAGCATTTCTTTTCCCTTACTTTCTTTAAATTTGTATTTGTTTGCTTAGCCATTATGCTTGATTGTGCTTAATTGTATTTATATATTTTGATGCTTGTGTTGGTAGAATAGGAAAAAGATTTTGAAATTGAAAAGATTTATAAATAACCTATTCCCCCCCCCCCCCTCTAGGTTATTTGTCATTTAGTGTTTGGGGTTCTATAATTGGTATCAGAGCTTGGGCTCTTGTTTTTGAAAATCTAATGATTTTTAGAGTTCAAGATCTATTTTCAAAATTTCTATGGCAAATGTTTTTCAAAAATAATCTTTCGAAGAAGGGGGTAGTTCAAATAGGCCACCCTTATTTTGTGGTGTTAATTATGGTCAATGGAAAATTTGTATAAAATTTTTTGTTCAATCCATTGACTATAAGCTTTGGAAAATTATTGATAAGGGTGATTTTGTTCCCATAAATCCAAATACAAATTTGCCCAAGGATGAAAGCGAATTTAATGAAAATGATGAAAAAATAATGAGTTTAAATTCAAGGGCATTAAATATGTTGTTTTGTGCTTTAGATACCACGGAATTTAACCGTGTTTCTTCTCGTGAAACAGCACATAAAGCTTGGATGATCCTCCAAATGACTCATAAAGGTACAAGCCAAGTGAGGGAGTCTAAGGTGGAGATTCTTTTCTATGAGTATGAATTATTTGAGATAAAGAAAGATGAAAACATCACGAAAATGTATAAATGCTTCTCAAACCTTGTAAATGAATTGAGAGGATTGGAAAAAAGGTTTGAGAATGTTGAGTTGGTCAAGAAGGTGCTAAGGTCATTGCCGGAAGCTTGAAGTATGAAGGTAACGACAATTAAAGAATGGAAGGACTTGACCAATATAGGCATGGATGAATTGGTCGGGAGTCTCCTAACTCACAAAATGAAATTGATGCCCAAGAAGGAAGAGAAAAAGAAGAGCATCGTACTCAAGATTGAGGAGGATACAAGTGACGATGAAGAAAACTCAACCGAAGAGGAGAGCTCGATGGATGAAGAGGATTTAAAGATGCTTTCCAAGAAATTCAGCAAGTTCTTTTCAAAAGGAAAGAAAAAAAAAGAAAGAAAAAGTGGTGACTTGCTATGAGTGTAGAAAAAAAGGACATTACCGACAAGAATGTCTTTGGGTGAAGAAGAAGAAATCGAAAAAGAAAATGCTTGCTGCATTAAGCAAGGAAGATTCGGACGATGAAGATGAAGAAAAACGAGTCTCCTTGTGCTTCTACACCAAAAAAGAATGAAAAAGTGGTGTAGAAAAGTCATCATTCCAAGTAAGTGTCTAAATTCTTATTTATATGTTTTACTTGATTGATGATGATGATCTTTGCCATGTTATAACTGTGCTGAATTGATATGCATATTTATTCTTGCCTTGTTTGATTGGTTGAATTGATGTATGCATGATATGTATATATGGTTGAGCTATGACATGTGCATGATTTGGAATTTATGTCAAATTGGATCAAATTTACTTGTGTTGAGTACAAATGACATGAATTTGTACAGTAAAAGTCCCCCATGGTCCAAATATGCAAAAATGATATATTTAATGTGTTTTGATCAAATTGTGCCTTAAATGTTTTAAATTCCCCAACATTCCCCAAAAATTTGCAAAAATGTTTCAAATATGTCAATTATGTTTAAATTGTGTTTAGACATGTTTGAAATATGTTTTTAGTTTGTTTTCTACACTTTGAATTAAATATAAATCATTTTTAAAAGATTTGAAAACGGTTTGAAAAAGTCCCCTGTGCTAAACTGTAGTTTTCTGTAGATTTTCTGGTTTCGTAGGTCATACACGACTGCGCATGTGAGTTGCACGACCGTGCATGATACATTTGCCCAGTCACGGTCTCGTGCTTAAATGATACATGACCATGCATGACACAAACTACAGAAAATGCATCAGTTTCACAATTTTTTTAATTTTCTACAAATATCCTTCCTATATGCTTTAATGATCAAACTCTTCAACTTAAAAATAATAAGTTTAATACATATATCTTTTCAAAAAGGGGAGAAATAAAATTTGAATGCTTCTTAATTGAAAATGTGTGTTATTGTGAGGGGGAGTATTTATATTTTTTTCTATCAATTGGTATCAGTAGGAGGATTTATATTTCCTATCAATTATTGGTATCATAATCTTTGAAAAAGGGGGAGTAAAAATTGTCTTTTCATAAGGGGAGAAAATTTCATATGTGTGCATAATTTGATAAAATATTTTTCAAAAGGGGAGGCATTTTTTTGTGCTAAATTGAAAATTTTTAACATACTTTTTTGATTTATAACAAAAAGGGGGAGACATGTTAGGTATGTTAAAATGATATATTTTCATTTTCTTTTGTGCTTATTGAATATTTTTATAAAACTTTATATTTGTGCTTAAATGCATTTTAACATAAGTTTTGTCATCAAATCAAAAAGGAGGAGATTGTTGGACCCTTGTGGATTTTGAATTGATGCAAAACATATGTTAAAATATCTAACTGGTCTATGCATGTGTTGAACATGACAAATAGGACCAAAAGTTTTTATTTTTACAGAATTTTCATGACACACGACCGTGTGTCAATGAAACACGACCATGTGTAAGCTAAGAATACAACACACGCCTTGGTTGAGTCGTGCAGAGCTCCCATGTGCGAAGAATGCAAGACGCATGACCGTGTGTTTTTCGAGCACACAACTATGTGTTATGTGTAAGGACGCACACTCTCGTGTATATCCAGCCATGCTCGTGTAAGAAAGAACTTGTTGGATACATGCCCATGCAGCTACAACGCACACCCGTACTACTTGGAAAATATTGATCGTTTAAAGATCGTACGGGTATCGTGCGTGCAACCGTATGGCCTTCAGGAATTCTGAAGAGTTGAAACTTCAAGGACACACGACTGTGTGTGTATGGACACACGCCCATGTGTGCACGCACGATAGAAAAATATAACTGTTGGAAAGTGTAGAACAAAGGAAACACAACTGTGCAAGAGAAAGACACGCTCGTGGAACATTCCAGAAAGTCTCCAACGGCTCTCAAATCATCCCAACGGCTATCTCATTCCATAGGCTATATATTGGAGATAATTTGAAGACTCAAGGGTTAGAGAATTAGGCAAAACACTCTCATTCTTTTATTCTCTAATTCTTCTCCAATTTCTCTCACAAAAATCATGTTGTATCTCTTTAGAGAGAAACCTTGTGAGCTTGATTGTTGTATTAGCCTTGTGAGGCAAATTTCTGTAATATTTCCACAAACCCTTAGGCGTAATCTTGTGAAACTAGTATGGGACGTAATCCCTGTTAAAAGTAAGTTAAGCGCGCAATCCCTTGTATCAAAACTAATGTGAAGGGTGAAATCCCTTGGATCAAAACTATTGTAACTTCGGGGTTGAAGTTAGTGGAAGGAAAATCTTCAAACGGGGTTGCTTGAAGTAGTGGACGTAGGAGGCATGAAGAAGCTCCGAACCACTTTAAATCGGTTGAGCATTTCTTTTCCCTTACTTACTTTAAATTTATGTTTGTTTTCTTAGCCATTATGCTTGATTATGCTTAATTGTATTTATATATTTTGATGCTTGTGTTGGTAGAACAGGAAAAAGATTTTGAAATTGAAAAGATTTATAAATAACCTATTCCCCCCCCCCCCCGGCGCTCTCCCCTCTAGGTTATTTGATATTTAGTGTTTGGGATTCTACATGAGGCAACGAATATTTGTTCTTAATAGTCACCTTATTCAATTCTCTGTAGTCTATACACATCCTCAAGGACCCATCTTTCTTCTTTATAAACAAAATTGAAACACCTCATGGTGAACAACTTAATTAGATGAATCTCTTATCAATCAACTCTTGAAACTGTTTCTTCAACTTCTGAAGCTCTGTTGGAGCCATTTAATACGAAGTCCTAGAAATAAGAGCCGTATCGAAAAGTAACTCAATAGAAAATTCTAACTCTCGCTCTTTTAGTAATCCTGACAACTCTTCAGGAAAGACATTTGAAAACTCTTTAACTATAGATATCTCCTCGATACTTCACTCAACTGCACCTCTACATACTACATGAGCCAAGTGTCCTACACATTCCTTACTCAATAATCTTCTCACCTATAGACAGGAAACAAGCATGGTCTCCACTCTAACCTCATCAAAGACGAACTGATTAGGGCCTAGCTGTAATCTAACTTTTTTTCTCTTATAATTTATCTCTACCCCATATTAATTCAAGAAATCCATGCCTAAGATCATGTCAAAATCAGCTAACTCTAACATGATCAGATCTATCCTTAAAATATTTCTCATAATAACTACCTCTTGGTCTACCAATTTTTAATCACTCACTATCACACCCTCATCAGACATCTTTACACAAATACTTCTCTGTACCACACTAAGACTCAATCTTAGTCTCTCTATCACTCCTCTAGATATGAAACTATGTGTGACACCACAGTCTATCAACATATATAAATAAGTATCAAAGAATACCAACTAACCTATAATTACATGGGGAGTCATCTCAACCTGATCTAACCTTACTATAAAAACTCTAGCTCTATCTTTGTTTTTAGGTGTATTGACACCACCTTTCTGAGCTCTACCATCTCTGCCAATTGGATCTCCAACACCTCTACTGGGACTGACTCCACCAACTGATGGCCTAACTCCTAGTCCTCTAGTTGGACACTCAGACACTTTATGACTAGAATGTCAGCATCCTAAACATATATCCTGATCTTGAAGACACTCTCTTGGGTGACTCTTACCACAAGTCCTGCATACTAACAAATCCATTCTAACAACATTTCATCAAGTTCTCTTGCATTCCCATAAGATTTCATACCAATTTTGGCATCAAATCCATCAAAATTATTTTCATTTCAAAGTCAATCTCAAAAATGCCTCCACTAAATGAAGAATGCGAATAAAAGATTGAATGAAGGGTCGTATGGAATTTTTTTTCAGAATAAAGAGCAAAAGGTACACCTCGATCGACTTGTGGGAAAATCAATTTATATTGGAAGATGCTTAGATTTATCAATTTTAAGAGAAATTGGAATTTTGGAGGATGTAATGGTTTTAGTTAGATCTTTGAAATTGGAGAAATTATTTTTGATGAGATATAATGTCTATGAAGGATTAGTTTATGAGTTTTACAGTTCGTTACAATTATAGAAAGATCCTAGGGGAACGATTTTGGATTATACTATGAAGTTCCGATTATGAAATTTAAGTTGGACTGTAAAACCGGAGGAATTAGCAAGCTGGTTAGAATGTGATTATGAAGGAATTCTCGATATGCCTGGAGGGCGTAGTTCACAGGCATCATGGATTCATTGTACTGGAACCGATTTTTATCATGCACATAAGGCCAAGGCATCGGCTATGCAGAGTTCGAGCCTAAAAATTCTTCATCGGATGATTACTTATACTTTGAATGCTAGAACAAACACTAATGGACATGTAAGTGTGAGAGATCTAGCATTGATGGAAGCCGCATTGGAAAACGCTCAAGTGGATGTAGCTCGGTGGTTAATTGGGAAATTAAATGACATTCAAGAAAATATAGATAAACCCCGAGTTCCGATCGACTTTGGGATGCTGATATCCTTTTTTGCTGAGAAGCTCGGATTGGATTTATCAGAATATGAGCATTAAGTAATTCCCTTCACAGACATCCACTACCTTGGTGCTGATGCCCTATTTAGAATGAAATTAATTGAAAAGGACGGTTTGGAGGGATGGAGACTAATTGATACTATTGGAGAGACTGAGCCTTCTGTAGCTCCTTCAGGTGCCCCATCGCATGCAGCCGAATCCAGTGGAAGAAGAGGGAAGAGAACTCGCATTGATCAAGGAATGAAATCTCAATCACCCTCTGAAATGCAAAGGCTAATGACTTCATTTGAAACTTTTCAAGGACAAGTCTTAGAGAATTTCCACTTTATGAGGCAAGAAATAGTCGGCATAAGCAACAGAATGAGACGTCTTAAAGACCGAGTAAGTGGAATGGAAAATCAGTTACAAATTCTTAATTCTCGGTTTTCATCCGTATCAGTACAAGATGATGATGATGCCCCTCCACTAGCTCAAGATTGAAAACATCCTTCATATGCATTCTTTCATGCATCATTTGCACAATTTAAAATTTTTTTTTGAAGAACATTAATTTTTTTGTTTAAATTTTGTTGACTTTAACATTATATTGATAATATTTTAATGACTTATTATTGCTTTGATTGTTGATGTTGGTGAATTGAAGTTGTTGGTGAATTGAAATTGTTTTGGAGTGTATATTTCTTGTTATGTTTGGGAAATATCTGAGAAATAGAGGAGACTCTGTCAAAATTTTTTTGATTTATGACAAAAAGGGGGAGAATTAGGGTTAAAATCAATTGTTAAAATCAATTAAAATTTTTATATGCATAAAGATAGGGGAAGTAATAAAAAGATAGGGGGAGTAATAAAATTTTTATATGCATAAAGATTGCAAATTTTTATATGTGCATAGAGATAGGGGGAGTGTTAAAAGTTTTAATTGAATATGTTTTATTGAAAATTTTAACATATTTTGTCATCAATCAAAAAGGGGGAGATTGTTGAACCCTTAGTGTTTTGATGATTTCGAAAATATGTTAAAATGTATGAAATGACCAATTTACCCCTGGCATGAACTTGGTTCATGATCGAAATCAGATCGAAAAGCTGTTTTGCAGGAACACTTATGCACACTGAGCAATTGAAGACTCACACGGCTGTGTATTCAGCATTTGAAGCCACACACGCCCGTGTTGAGACCGCACACGCCCGTGCCTGAATAATTTGAAGTCACACGCCCGTGCCAAAGGACACACAGCCGTGTGTCAAAGAAAAATGTAACACACGCTCGTGTCCAGAAGGAGACACAGCCGTGTGTCAAAAAAGAATGCCACACACGGCCGTGTAACACAAAACACACGCCCGTGTGTTAGGCCAAAATGCACTCGTGTGCTTCCCGTGCGCTGATCGTGCGTGGACCCGTGCAAGCTTCTGGAATCTGGAGGCATCTGAAGAAAATTAACACATGCCCGTGTGTTGCAAATATGCACACCCATGCTTGCACAAAAATTGACCGTTGGAAAGTGCAGAAAAAGGAAAGCACGACCGTGCATCAAGAGGTCACGCCCGTGCAGTTTTCCAGAATCTCTCCAACGACTCTCAAATCAGCAACAACGGCTAGAATTTTCCATTTCCTATAAATTGGAGCTGATTTGAAGATGCAAGGGTTAGAGAATCAGGCCTAAAACTTCTACTCTTTATTCTCTAATTCTTCTCCAAACTTCTCTCACAAAAATTACATTTGTAAACCCTTAGAGAGAAACATTGAGAGCATATTGTAAATCCACCTTGTGAGGCAAATCATTGTAATTTCCACAAACCCTTGGGTGCAATCTCGTGAAACTAGTGTGGGGCGTAATCCCTATTAAAACTAAGTTAAGGGCGCAATCCTTTGTATCAAAACTAGTGTTAAGGGCGAAATTCCCTTGTTGAAAAAACTATTGTAACTTTGGGTTAAAGTTAGTAGAAGGAAAATCTTCAAGTGGGGTTGCTTGGAGTAGTGGACGTAGGAGGCGTGGAGAAGCTCCGAACCACTATAAATCAGCTGAGCATTTCTTTTCCCTTACTCTCTTTAAATTCGTGTTTATATTATTTATTTGCTTGGTTGTGTTTAATTTGAATTATATGCATAATTGAGTTGGTAGGATAGGAAAAACGTTTTAAACTTGATAAATTTTTAAATAACCTATTCACCCCCCCTCTAGGTTATTTGCCATTTAGCTATTTGGGGTTTTACATGTTTGATATGAGATTTGGATGGGAATAAGCATGATTTCAAGTGGTCATGTTAGTGTAGAGCAAGACACACGCCTGTGCACGTGTAGTGCACGCTCGTGCATACTACATTTCTGCATGGTCACGACTATGTTCATGTAGTCGTGCATGACCTAAAAGTAGGGTCATGCCTGTGTATGTTAATGCACACCCGTGCACCAAGAGAAAATGAGAAATATGCAAAAAAATCATAGAACCGAGCACAACCACATGCACAACTTGCTCACGGTCCTGTGCAAGTTCATGCAAGCCCGTGCACACGACACGTACGCCCGTGCATCAGGTAGAAAAGAGAAAATAAGCATGAAATAAGAAATGTGCACAGTAAAAGCTATCAAATTGATAGAAAACAGTAAAATAAGCTCAGATAAGAATACATGATGCATCATATACACAACATAGCATGACATGCCATACAGAGTTTTTAGAAAGGGATCCAAAGAACTGAATTCATGTTTTCAGTAGAAAAATATTAATATCAAAGGTGAATACGAGGGGGCACTCATGAGTTTCAGCACACCTATTGCATCAGGAGCTATATGCTCATTACTAGCCCTATGTATTGGTATATACCGGGGTGCTCAGTTAGTAGATTATAGGTTTCCTGATCTGAGGATTAGGTACAGTTATAGCTCGAGGCGCTTAGTTTAGCATGAGATTCAGAGGTATCACATGACCCATACAGTTTATGGTACATGTTTGCATAGAAAACTCACATAGCTAGGGTATTGAATCCCTATATTCATCAGTCTGTGTAGCATAGCAGGTACCTTCAGGTATACAATTTTCAGCATAGCTTTCAGATCAACTTTCATATGAGTTTTTAAATATAGGATCTCAGGATCCAACATCAGTTTTTAGTAAACAGTTTTTAGAAAACTATTTTTAGTATATAGGCCCAAGCCTAGCTATGATTTCAGCATGTTTTATAGCATGTCATTCTCACATGACATATACTGCTGCATATCATTCAGAAAATGATAAGATCAGTAAGCATAATGAAATATCATGTAATAAGACACGAATATCAGAACAACAAAACATGAAAAGCCATGTAATGATACGTGAACTTCAGAAAACAAGCAATAGAACAGTAAAGAGATAAACAACGAATGAAAAGTTAAATATAAGAATGATGACACGTGAGAACCAGTTTGGTTTCCTCCTATGTATAAGTTTGTTACTGTATGTGATAATGTGGTAATCCTCCGAGGAGGATTGGTTTAAGGTCAGAGATAGAAAACGTTTACTGGCTGAATATATCCTCCTATGTATAAGTCTGTGTATATGTGTGAATTGCATTGTTTTCAACATGCATACTTGTGTTTTTTAGTGTATCCAAACAGCCAGAGCCCATCCTCCTCTCAGAGTAAGTATAGTAGTATGAGTTTTGTTTAAGTTTGACCCTTATGTTTTGTGATTCTTCAGATAAGAGAACCCATGTTCTTAGATCTTCTAAGGATGAGGATAGTGCCTCAGATAGACATTCTAATGAAAGTGTTAGAAGAGGATCTCAGTCCTCCCGTGGAGCCCTCAGGGCAGAGGATGTCAGAGAGAATTTTAGAGAAATGATGAGAGAATTACCTCAACAGCCAGTTAGAGATGATGATCAGATGCATGGCAGAGGAATGCCTACTAGAGATGATGTTTATCAGAGACCGATGAAAAGGTAACCAGAATTTTAGAGAAGAGATTATCCTGAGCAGATGGGTGGATAGTGGCTAGAGATGGGTCAGTATCAAAGATAGAGTTTTGGGTCTGATACAGTGAGTACCAGTGGTTCAGAGAGAGTACATCCCATCTACAGTTTATCAGGTATTCACCAAGCTCCTAAGTTCATGGGAAGTAGAGATCCAATAGCAGTCGAAGAGTGGATGGAGGCTGTTGAGAGTGTGACCAGCCTATTAACTATGTCTGATAGAGAGAGGGTCAGATATGTTATATTTATGTTTAGAGGAGATGCGAGGTCGTGGTGGAATCTCACGAGGACTACAGTGGATGAGGAGTCCTTAACGTGGGAAGAGTTCAGAGTTATGTTTGAGGGTGAATTCAAGAACCTAGGGACAATGTATGCTAGAGCTCAAGAGTTTATTGAGTTGTAGTAGGGCTCGAGTACAGTGAAAGAGTATGCTACTTAGTTCAATGCATTGGTCAGATTTGCTCTGAGTTTGGCAGGGACAGAGGGTGGTAGAGTACAGAAGTTCATTCATGGACTACACCCAGCCATAGCTAGAGATGTCTTGACAGGAGATCATCCTCCGTAGAGGTTTAGTGATGCTCTGGAGAGAGCTACTAGATCAGAAATATGTTTACAGAGGATGGGTATATTTTCCAGACAGTCTGAGAGAGGTAGTGACAGAGGTAAGGGGCCTATGCAGTAGAGAAAATCTAGAAAGAGTAGTCAAAGGCAGAGGATTGGATTTCAGCCACCAGTTTATCCCAGATATGGCAAGAGGCATAGTAGAGAGTGTCTGATTGGTCAATCGGTATGCTACGGATGTCGTTAGTCGGGGCATAGGATAGTTGAGTGTCCAACTAGAGGTGGAGCATGTTCCAGTAGAGGTGGACCTGGTTTTGGTAGAAGTAGAGGAGATTTCTTCAGAGGTAGAGGTAGAGGTAGAGGTAGAGGTAAAGGTAGAGGTGGTTCAGTTGGAGGAGCTAATCATCCTTGAGATGGTGGAGCTAGTGCACCAGGAGGAGGTGCAGAGCCATCAAGTGGAGGTAGAGGTCGAGCCAGAGTTTATGCCGTGAGACAGGAGCAGACAAAGACTACTCCACATGCTGTTACTGGTCAGTTATTCTTCTTTGACACCCCTTATTTGTTTTGATTGATTGTGGTGCCACGTACAATTTCATTTCTAAAGGGGTAGTGGAGAGATTAGGTTGACCCCTAGTGTGGCTGAGATATATATGTGCATAGAGATGCCAGATGGGGAAGTGATGTTTAGTGACTAGTTACTGTTTGATCAACAGATTGTGATCATGGGTAGATGTTTGAGGATAAATTTGATCATGTTAGAGTCAGTTGATTTTGACATGATCTTAGGTATGGATTTCCTGGCGAGGTACGGGTAGAGATCGATTGTGAGAAGAAAAAGGTTGGACTTCATTTAGGCCCTGATCAGTTTGTTTTTGGAGAGGGCAGAGTAGAGACCATGTTGATCTTATGTATGCAGGCCAAGAGGATGCTAAGTAAGGGTTGTGTTGGCTACTTAGCTACTGTTGTATATAGAGATATGAGTGAGCCTAGTGTTGAGCAGATGCCAGTTGTCAGGGAATTTTTTGATGTGTTTCTAAAGGAATTACCGGGGTTACCTCTAGAGAGAGAGAGCTAGAGTTCAGTATTAAGTTACTCTCAGGGACAACTCTGATTTCTAAAACTCCATACAAAATGGCTCCAACAGAACTTCAAGAGTTGAAGAAACAGTTACAAGAGCTGATAGATAAGAAGTTCATCAGACCAAGTTGCTCACCATGGGGTGATCCCATTCTCTTTGTTAAGAAGAATGATGGTTTTATGCGTATATGTATCGACTACAAGGAGTTAAACAAAATCACAGTGAAGAACAAGTACCCCTTGCCTAGAATTGATGATTTATTTGATCAACTTAGTAGGACATCAGTCTTTTTGAAGATTAATTTAAGGTCAGGATACCATTAGGTCAGAGTTACTGATAGAGATGTACCAAAGACTGTCTTCAGAATCAGATATGGCCATTACGAGTTTGTGGTGATGTCATTTGGGTTAACGAATGCACTAACGGTGTTCATAGATTTGATGAATCGAGTATTCCATGATTGTCTCGATAGATTTGTTATTGTGTTTATTGATGACATTCTGGTTTATTCGAAGAGTGTAGAGGAGCATATAAAGCATCTCAGATTTATGCTGCAGAGATTGAGAGACAGACAGTTGTATGCCAAATTCAGTAAATATGAACTTTGGCTAGATAGTGTGGTATTCTTGGGGCATGTGATTTCTACTGATAGTTTGTCAGTAGATCCAGCTAAGGTGGATGTTATTTTGAGTTGGCCGAGGCCGAGGCCAAAGACAGTTAAGGAAGTCCAAAGTTTCTTAGGATTGGCAGGTTATTACAGGTAGTTTATTTAACGGTTTTCCAACTTAGCAAGATTTCTAACAGCTTTGACCAGGAGAGAGAATCTGTTTGTATGGACAGATGTATGTGAGGCTAGATTCCAAGAGTTAAAGCAGAGATTGACTAGTGCGCTAGTGTTGGCTTTGCCTCAGGAGGAACTAGAGTATGAGATCTACACGGATGCTTCCCACCAAGGGATTGGTGTTGTACTGATGCAAGCAGGTAGGGTGATTACCTATGCATCCAGGCAATTGAAAGATCATGAGATGAGATACCCTACTCATGATTTAGAGCTTGCAGCAGTTGTCTTTGTTTTGAAGATTTGGGGGCATTATTTATATGGAGTAAGATGCAACATCTTCTCAGATCATAAAAGTCTGAAGTACTTTTTCACCCAGAAAGAGTTAAATATGAGGCAGCAGAGGTGGTTAGAATTAGTAAAAGATTATGACTATGAGATCAGATACCACCCAGGCAAAACAAATATAGTTATAAATGTCTTGAGCAGGAGAGTTACCTTATCTATATTATCTATTCAGAGTGAGCTTCATAAAGAAGTCATCAGAGAGTGGATAAAGATTGTTTCAACTAGGTTTTCGAGGCTTCAGATTGTATCTTCATTGTCTGATGAGATCAGAGAGGCTCAGAGATCATATCATTAGGTACAAATGATGGTACAGAGAGTATCAGAGGGCACAGTGCCCGATTTTAAGATCAAAGATAAGATACTAAGATACAGGGGCTGAGTTTGTGTTCCAAGAGACTCAGATTTGAGGCAAAAGATCTTGTCAGAAACCCACAGTTTAATGTATATAGCTCATTTAGACAATACCAAGATGTACCAAGATCTGAAGAGAAATTTCTAGTGGTCAGGTATGAAGAGAGAC
>JAJEJH010000609.1:51999-146370 GCA_026122585.1 Anacardium occidentale
CATATACTCTTATCTGCCACACTAGAGATTAACTTTAAACTCTCTACTACCTCTTTAGATATAAAGCTATGTGTGGCATCACAATCAATCAACCCATAAATAGGAGTATCAAGAATAAGCAACTTACTAGTAACTGCATGAGGAGTAGCCTTTGTCTGAACTCATCTAACTATAAACTCTCTAGCTTTAGTTCTACCAGAAGGACCAACACCTCATCCAAGCGCATTAGGACCACCTCTCCTTACTTCACTATCTTTGCCTATTATACCAGGAATACCTCTACCTGCTCCACCACTAATTGGGTACTTTGACAATCTATGTCCAGGCTACCAATATCTAAAACACACACTCTGATCTGTGAGACATTCCCTTGATGCCTCGTACCACAAGTCCTGTATATTGGTAACTCTGTTATCTATTTTCTTCTTTTGACAGACTTATTGGATGGCATTGGTCTCTTGCCTCTATCAAAACCCTTATCTGGAACTCTTTCTGTTGGTCTAGCAAGTACACCCATTCTCTAAAGATACATCTCTGACCTCAAGGCTCTTTCCAAAGTATCATTAAATCTCTAAAGAGGGGATGATTTTGTCATAACATCTCTGACAATAGCAAATCCATGTATAAACTTTTGTACTTTGGTTATCTCTAAAGTAGTCATGCCAAGGAAAAACCTTACCAACTGATTGAATTGGTAGCATAATCTTTCACTAAATTTGTACCCTGAGTTAACTCTATAAATTCTTAAGCTCTAGCATGAACCATATCTACACTAAGATGCTCCTCATCAAATAATCTCCTGAACTCATCCCATGCCAAACTCTTCTCATCGATTGACATCCTCGTGAGGTTCCATCATACCCTCATGTCACTTCTGAGCATATAGGTAGCATATCTTACCTTTTCTCTATCTATCATAGAAAGTAACCCCATAGCACTCTTAACTGACTCCATCTAATCTTTTGTTGCTATAAGATCTTTGGAACCAATAAACTTAGGTGGTTAATAAGCTCCAGGAAAACTATATATTGGATGTAACCTCTCTGAACCACTTATACCTATTGTCCCTGTACTAGAACTCTAACCTCTTTAAAAGTCAAACCTGGTACCTAATAACCTTATACTTTCTACTCATAATAACCTCAACCTTGCCTCTGATAGGCCTCGCCTCTAATAGGCTCTTGGGTCTCAGCCCTCTCTACATGCTATAACCCTTCTCGCATAACCTCTCTAACTATTTCTCTAACATCTTTTGCTCTGAGAGACATTCAAGAGTGTTGAGACCTCTTAGTATCACTAGTACTCATGGGTCTTAGAGAGACACTACTCTCTTCACCTATGAATCTAGGTAGGTGGGATCTCCTAACTAGAGAATCACAAGCATAAGGGGTTAACATCAAACTCAAAACTAAAATTTATGCTTAAATACTTATGTTGAGAGAATGTAAGCAACGACTATTAGGATGTGTTGGCTCTTAGCTCATGCAAATTATAGAGAACAATGCATGTGAAAACATATTCTTTTGAAGATATGATCTAAATTATACTTAATAGTTCAAAGCATTGCTCTGATACCAAAACACTATAGTGACCCCCGCTACAGGTCACTGTTTACTGCTGAATAAAATATAAAATATAAATATAATATACCTATAATGGGAATCTCTATAGTAAAATCTTTTGCTAAATAAAATTTCTTTGTATGCGGAAGCTGTAACTTTAAAACATTGTCATATAAGTAAAGAAAATACTAATCATGCATTCAAAATCTCAGGTTCTCTTTATTTATAAAATATATATCATTCATATAGTATGTATTTATAATATAATACACAGATATGCATGAGTAAAACTAAACAAAAACATGCAAGCCATGAACATGCTATCTACTGCCATGCAGTATCCCCTAAAATCTGACAGTTGTCTCGCTTCCACTCAAACCTCTAATCACTGACCTGCAAGAAGGAAACAAGAAAGGAGGGGTGAGTGATAAAATCACTCAGGAAGCATTTACCTATCTCTAACACTAGCAGGTTTCAAGCCTTAACTGGTTTTGTGACTAGTCACGTTATTTTGCTTTACTATTTTCTTATTTCTTTATTTCTGGAAATACATTTGTTTCTTTTAGTATTCTTTATCCTTATCTATTCTGTTTTTTATGAATGTTATACATGACATGATATGCATACTCTGGTGTCATGTAAATGATAAATAGTTATAAAATTTACCCTTGGGTATGATTTCTTGAAAACTCTATCTGAAATAAAAGTTATGATCCAAAGATCTTGAATATATACATATAGTATACATTGAAAATTGAATCAGAAAATATTGTATTTGAAAATATCTACTGTACTAGCTAGACTAATGAATATAGGGAGTTAGCACCTTGGCCGTGTGAGCTCAATCCTACTAAAACTATTGATGCATAACTAGTACTCTCTCTAATAAGCTTAGTCAATAACCATGTCCTCCCTAGTGAATGCTGGTTTTCCTTTCTAACGGGTGTGTAAACTCACAAGTGTCGTCTCGTATTCACCCCTAACTAGTGTTTGAAACATCATATATCTATACTTTGAAAACATTTTATTGGATCTATTTCTGAAACTATGATATGGTGTGTCATGCTCTGTGCTACTAATCATGCATGCTATGTTATTTATATCTTGTATTATTGAGTTCTATGTGCTTAGAAATGGTTTATAATGACTTAAGGATGCTTTGGAATTGTTTTTGTGTATTTCTTAAAGTACACAAGCGTGTACTACTAAGCGTACAGGTGTGTGGGAAGACACATAGGGTCATGTACTAGCCATATTCTCGGTTATGCTAGCTTTTGGAATCTTTTCATGAAATTTTGGCTAGCCACACGGGCGTATGGTATGAACACATAGGTGTACATTCAAGGTACAAGGCTATGTCCCACACTTACACAGGTGTGTAGCTACTATTCGACACTCCCATGTCTAATTTACATAGGCACATGATATTGGGATTGAGCACACGGGCATGTGCATTGGTCACACAGACGTGTGTTTGGGTTTTTTAGGTACATACAGGTGTCATGCAATGCTGTGCTCATGCAGAAATGAGATCACACAGGCGTGTGTCTATAGACACACAGTTGTGTGTTTTACGGTCTGAAAACCTATAGATCCTAACCAAATCATTCCCAAACTTCAATCAATCAATAATACATACTCAAGGTTTCTACCAGCACATTCATATTCATTAAAATCTCATCTCAATCACATTATATCTCATAAACAAGCATGAAACACATGAATACAGAGAGATGCATACATAATCATGGAATTAGCCACATGTTTCACAACACAAGCAAGCATCCAACAAGCAAGTAATATTTCCAAAACTCAACCAAAAAAAGAAACATGCTTCAAACAAGGTGAAAGAGGTAAGAGAATACTTATATGTAGCCATAAAATTTTGCTCTCTCTCTCTAGGAGCCTCTAGACCTTTAATCTGAAGCTAAGCTACTGGTTGGTCTCTTTCAACTGTCCTAGGGTTCACTAAAACATTGACAAGAAAAAGGAGGAGAAACAGATGAAAGTTAGGAACTGTGCAACTAAAAAATAAAACATATATATGGCTGACTAACATGACAAACGGTCGTGTGTCTCATGGAAACTCAATTTCCTCTCTTTTCATGCCACACATGGAATATTCTCCTAAGAATACCCATGTATAAGCCACAAATGGCTTATAAATAACTCTTCTAGCCCTGAACCCTTTCAGATCTACTTTATATCAAGAACTCTCACTTTTACCCTTGATTTCAAAGCCTAAAAAGACAGTTCTATCCTTGGGCTATTACATAACTAGTCTCCATGCATAGCACACTTTCAACTCAAAAACTTTACCATTAGACAGTTTGATATCCAATATTTTTGGAAACACTTTATAATATCCATTTCAATGTTAGTATTAACAAAATCCATTCATGAACCATCTTCTATAATAGCATTAAGTTTTAGCAGATGCCTAATACCATTTGCAATGTAACTAAAGCCCTTTGGGATCCAAAATTCCAAGGGTATGTTGAATATTCTAACATAGATAGCCATCATGTTGTTCTTTTCAGCCAGCATAAAGATGTTTCTTATCCATCTCCTAATAAAAAATGGTTGTCTACCATTGTACCATGGATCATTGTTGAGAGTTTTATTTAGATCCTCCATATCATTGAACTTAAGGTTAACCATGCTTACTTATTAGAAGTCACCTCGATAAGCCCTAGGCTCCCCCTACATCTTTTTAAAAAACTTTTAAAAATGTGGAAATAAAGCATTCAACCAAGAAAGAAGCCCACCACATATGATTCCCTTCTTTCAGCACCCTTAAAGGCAACATCTTCAATAACTTCAACCACAAATTTCTCCCTAATGCAAGGTGATCCCAGCCCATTCCAGCAGCCCTACACTTCTTCATGTTTATGGAATGAAATCAAAAGCCAAAGGAGTCCAAGATATGAAGTCTATGGTCCAAGCCAATCAAACATGCAAACAAATGGCCCAAGGCAACAAAGAGGTCCAAGAAGAGCTCACATTGGGCTATCCTAGCCCAACCCATGTTCATCAAGGAGAATTAGGCCCACTTACCAAATTTGGCTTCAATTTGATTCAAAGAATGGAAGATATGCAAGTTGCAAAGTCAAGGGGACATGATTCCTTTATTTAAGGAAAAGTGGCATGGCTTGTAATTAATGAAGCATGGGCTCATTTCTCATTTCAATGGCTTAGAAATTTTGTAATATTTTGTAATTTCATTTTGTTGAATTTATATTTAATATTAAGGCTTTGACCATGCCTTTAGGAAGACCATATATAAAGCATGAAAATATTGTAAAAACTAGTTTTTATCAATATGAAAATCTCTCTCATTTTGGTTCTTGAGTTTGTCTCTTGAATTGATTTGTTCTTCCTTTATCCAAACTTTAGCCAAAGGTTTGGTGGTGGATTTCCAAGTTGGTGGCTTTGCCTTTATGCTTGGAGTATCATTTGGCTAATCTAGTAAGTATTATATGTGTTGCATGGAAAATTTATCTACTTGAACTTGTAGAACTTATAGTGCTTGCCTTTGGTTTTGTTAATCTTGATGTGGTGTTGATTTGGTGATGAAAATCAGTAGATTAGGATGTTTGATGATGGTTGGAAGTGATGTGTTGAGTATTGAAGTGATTAGAGCCTAATTTGCATGCTTAAGCTTTTGAATGTAATTTTAGCCAATTTGATGGATTCACATCACAAGGGCTAGTCAAAAGAAAGTATTTCAAAACAGAAGACTTTTTCTTACTGCTAGATAGTTTGTTCCAACATTTATATAGGGCCACCTTAACCAACTTTAAAGTATTGGACCCAAGCATACCCTCAACCTTTATAATACTAAATAAACCAAGATTAACTAAAGCACTGAAAAAGGTAGCCATGAAATCTACAAAATAAACCAAACCACACACACAACCACCCAAACACATTACTAACTAAGCTCACACGTAGGATAAGAAAGACTTAATACACACACAAAGTACAATAAGAAAAAGTTAAAAAAAATATAGTCAACTGATAACCTATACAAAATAATAGCACATAACAATCACATGCATTACATAATCACAACACATGAAAAAAAATGGCACATAGAAGTAAAAAAATAGAGTAATTACGCAAAGACCAATACAAAGACGCTTGGAAAGAACCAAGAGAGGAGAAGACAACTTAGAACCAACTAAAAACAAGAGAGCCAAAAGCACCAAGAGAACACACAACCATTGACCACCATACGAAAAGTAAGCTAAGGACACCCAACATTAGCAATAGAGAATAAATCAAAAAAGAGGGATGACTAAGCCAAATGCTAACCAATCAGATAGAAAGACAAATGAAAACTACTACTAGAGGAAAAGATCAGTCAAGCACCAAAAGAGGTAAGGATGATAATAACAGGAAAAGAAAGCAATTTGAAACCAAACACATACACCTCTTCACCATGAACCAATTCCAAACCATAGAGGAAATCAATTCCAACTACCTCTAATACTACACTAATTTGAGAAAGAAATGCATTTGCCAAGTGACTCTAGTGATATGAAGGACTATAGAGGGAGGATAAGAAAGGATAAAGATGATAATAGAGGGCTAACATTGATATACCCAAATTAGAGAGAGGATTAAATTTAGATAACCTTCTAGATTAGTCAAGTGAGATTGAGAAAGTGTTTGAGTTTAAAGGATATTCAAATGAAAAAATTCAAGATTGCCATGTTAAATTTCAATGATTATGCTTTTTCATAGTGGGAAAAGCTAAAAATGAAGAAGGAAAGAAAAGGTAAAGAAAGGGTAAGATTATGAGAGAAATTGAAGAAACTCATGAAAAGAGGTTTTTACCTGATAGCCATAAGCAAGGCCTCTACCTAAAATTTTGCACACTCAAGTAAGGGGATAAGAGTGTGGAAGAGTGTATTAGGAAATTTGAAAAACTCATGATGAAAAGTGATCTACCTGAAGTTAATGAACAAATAATTGCAAGATTTTTAGGAAGGTTTGATAATAATATTGCTCAAATAATGGAATTACAAAGTTATTACTAATGATATTTGCAAGCTAGCCATTAAAGTGGAGAGGCAAAGGAAGTCATTGAACATTTTAGCCCTTAAAACATTTTATAAAGGTAATACTTACTACAAAGGCTTCATTTCTTGCCTTAGAAAGTAGTAGAAACCCCCATGGAAAAGACCATCACTCACAAGCCCTTTAAAAATCCTAAGGACCAAAAATGCTACAAATGCCATGCTTACAACCATTTTGAAGCCCATTGCCCAAATAAAAGGGTAATGACAACATAAATTGAAGAGATTGAGGAAGCATTATAAGGAGAGGAAAGTGATGATAACATAGAAGAGAACAAGGATGAGATTATAGAAAAGGTTAATGTGGAAACATGCTTGAAATTAGGAGGGCATTGCTTGCACAAATGAACCCCGGTAAGGAATATAAGGAGAACCTTTTTCAAATAGGTACACCATTAAAGGTAAGGTATGTATACGCATTGTTGATAGGAGTTGTACCAATGTTATATCCACCACCCTTGTGTAGAAGTTGATCTCACCAACTTACATGCACAACTTTTCAAATTATAATGGCTAAGCAATGAAATCAATTCAAGTTACCAAACAGGTTATTACGCCATTTCCTATTAGAAAAAGATATGTTGATGAGGTTATTTATGATGTTATACCTATGGATGTATGTCATTTGTTGTTGTGAAAGCCTTAGCAATTTGATAAGGAGGCTTTACATGATAGGAAAAAGAATACTTACACCTTCAAAATGGATAAGAAAACCATCACCTTTGTACCCTTTAAGCCATCCCAAATATACTAACCTAATTTTAAACCTATAAACCATAAAAGAAACATTTTCTTGAATGGAACAAGCTATATTGAAGAACAAACTTGTCTTTACATTACTTATGATTAAAAGGAGAAACCTTGAACCCATAAAAAAACCTCACTTTCTAATCTAACCATTACTCCGTGAATACTAAGATGTTTTCTCATATGAACTATGATATGGATTACCACCTTTGAGATGAATAGAGCACCATATAGAGCTCATACCTGACTTCTTATAACCTAATAAAGTAGCCTACAGATGTAACTGAGAGGAGGCTAAAGAATTATAAAAGGCATGTAGATGAGTTGGTTGCTTGTAAATATATAAGGGAGAGAATGAGTCCTTATTCGATGCCAATTTTATTTGTGCCTAAGAAAGATGACTCACATAAGATGTGTGTTAATAGTATAGCTATTAATAATATCACCATCAAGTATAAATATCCCATTCATAAACTTGATGACATGTTGATGAGTTATATGGCTTGCCATATTTTCAAAGATAGATCTTAGGAGTGACTATCATCAAATAAGAATAAGAGAGAGGGATAAATGGAGGATAGCCTTTAAAACCAAGGAAGGGTTGTATAAATGGATGGTTATGCCATTTAGGCTATCTAATACACCTAGCATTTTCATGTGATCAATGAATAAAATGTTAAAGCCATTCTTCGAAAGATTTTTGGTGGTATATTTTGATGATATATTGGTTTATAGTAAGGGAGAAGAAAACCGTTTATAACACTTAGAGTAAGTTTTTGATATGTTAAGGGAAAAGAAGTTGTACGCCAAGTTGGAGAAATATTACTTCTTTGCATCTAGCATTTTCTTCTTTGGTTATGTGGTATTAAAAGATGGCATCATGGTGAATCAATCTAAGGTAAAAGCAATTAAAAGTTAGCCCCAACATAAGTCTATAAGCGAAGTTAGAAGTTTTCATGGGTTGGTATCTTTCAATAGAAGATTTTGCCTAATTTTATCATTGTCATGACCCCCATCACTGAATGTTTAAAGAAATAAAATTTTGAATGGTCCTTTACAGCCATTACAGCCTTTAAAATGATTAAACATAAACTTTGTAAGGTACCAATCCTTATCTTGCCCTATTTCTTCTAAGTTTCTAAAGTTGAATGTGATACAAGTGGTGTTAGATTGGGGAAATACTTACTTAATCCAAACATCCTATTACTTACTTTAGTAAGAAATTAAATGACTCAAGGAGGAAATATAACACTTATGATGTAATAGCCCAGGGGTAGAATTGTTATTTTAGGCTATGAGCCTAAGGGTAAAAGAGAGATTTCTATAGGAAATGGTTTCAAGAGGATTCAAGGGTAGAAAAGTCTTTTAGAGGCCTTTCGTGGCTTATATATGGATATTCTGAAAAGAATATTTCATGTATGGCACGAGGAGAGAGAGATTTCAGATTTTTGAGGGGCAAGAAATGTAACACTTATGATAGGCCTTATTCATATGGTTCTCCAAGAAATACCTCTACCTCAAATAACAATCTTTCTCCCTTTTAAGCATTATGTGTTTCCAAGATATGTACCCATGTATAAAGTGATAAATTATTTGTAGCATATTGGTCAAAACCAAGCTAGAATAAAGGAAAGTCCTGCAAAATAGAAAACTCATTAGAAGCAAAAGTCTTTCTTTCCCTTAGTCTCCTCCTATGTCCCTCAAATAATACATATTCAACTGCTATTGACATGTTTGAAAACCTTATCTAGAAGAGGCCACCTAGATGCAACGGAAACACTTTGACTTGCCTTGGGAAAATAAGTCAACTTAACCCCTTTATCCGTTAACGACATATACTCGTTCTTTTACGTAGGTTGGTTTAAAGAAGATTTTATTATTTCTTATGCAAAATGGCCTAAAGAATAGCTTTTAGACTCATCTTAGCCATGCTAAACCTAAGAGAATTGCTTTTCCAATCACTTATGACCTCCTCACTAGACCTCTATAACTCAAGTTACTCAAATTTAAAATATTGTTCCATATATAGTGACTATAGTTGCATTGAAAGAATAAATGATCAATATTTTCATCATTCAAATCACACAACACAAATTTAGATTGCATCTTGTCTAGTGCGTTTAACCACTTTTTCAAGGCAAGCTAGAGGATTGTAGCATATCGAGGTATGAATTTCTTATGCCAAATGAAGTAGGACCAATCTATTTATTCGCCTTTATTCCTAAGCTTATTTTAAGTGGAGTGGATTGTGAACACACCCTTTTTCCAACGTTCCCATGTGACATTTTCTTCGCCTTTCAAAGGTTTATTGATGCTAACACCCTTAACCTCCATCATTTCTCTAGAGTTAGTGACAGGCCATTTCCATTTCCCATTTTCAATTATCTTCTTAACCTTAGCATAGTTACCCATTCTTGAATTATAAATGATCCTTTCACTAAATTTAACTGCTAGAGAACCAAGAGGATGCCAATTGTCCCACCACAAGTGAGTATGCTCACCAATACCTCTAAGGTAGGTAATCTTGCCTTTAATGTCATCTCTAATTCTAAAGAGCTTTTTCTACCACCAAGGACTATCATTAACATCGTGTATCTCATATACTCCTACTTTTGATTGTATTCTTTTTTATCTAATTAGCCCAAATAAAATCACTATTGGTGAGAATGAGATTCCACAAATGCTTAGTGATAGTTGCCTCATTACAATCTTTACTCATTCTTAGCCCTAACACACCTTTATCATAGGGATGACACATCTTCCCAAGCCACTTTAGTCTTTCTACCATTACTTTCAACTCTATTCCAAAAATAATTTTTAAGCTTGGCATCAATCTCCTTTAGAACCTTTTTAGGAAGGAAAAAATAAGAGGCCCAAAACACCTAGATGCTAAATAGGATAGCTTTAATAAGTATAATCCTACACACACAAGAAAGGTATTTGCTCTTCCAAGATAAGATACAAGCAAGGATTTTATTCACAAGGGGTTTATATCCCCTGTCAATAAGCTTGGACAAAACCATCAAAACTCTAAGGTATTTAAAAGGGATAGACCAAATTTCCAAACCAAGGATTTCAATAAGTTTTCTCTTATCATTCTTAGAAACTCTAGATAGGAAAATATTACTTTAGTCCTATTAGCCATCAATCTAAACTGTATCTTTCAAGATCTTAATTGATTTGTTCTTAGCCTTGCAAAACAAAATAAGATTATCAACAAAGCATATATGTGTTATCTTCTTTCCTTTACATTTCCAGTAGTACTTAAACTCACCTCTGCCAACCTTCTACTTAATAATTGTAAAGAACACTTCCATGGCAATCATGAAGAGATACAGGGAGAAAGAATCACCTTACCTAATAGAAAACGTGGGAGAAGTAATGCTTTTCTTAATCCATAGAATGAAGAAAAGATGAATGATAAGATTTTTCAAACAATTGATGAAAAAGTCCCAACTCACCATATGATGCACTTTTTTTGTTGGCCTTTTAATAAATGAAACTTGAACTTTTTTTCATATAGTTAGGAAGAATTTCTTTTAATCTATTAAACAAAGTCTTAGAGATGCACTTATGGTTGTATTACAGTTGGTTGCATAAGATGAGTTTTCACATTTTGGCATAAAGGCAAAGATTATACAATTGACCTCCCTAATGAGAACCGCACTAGTAAAAAAGAAGTTTTATGGCATCCGCCATGTCCTCACCCACTATATTCCAAGCTTTCTTAAAAAAAAAGGCAACAAAGCCATCAAGGCCACGAGCTTTATTGTGATCTATGCTAAACAAAGTGCTTTTAATTTATTCACTTGTAACCTCTCTCATTATGTTCTTAGTGACATCACAAGGAATGTTATACTCAAAAAACTTTGGCTCGCTATTGTAGTTATACACAAAGTCATTCTTGGAGAGGATGTCCTTGCTACTAAAACATCTCTAATATGCTTTTTCTTGAGAACTAAAACACCATTATCCTTCAAAATCCCTTTGATGGTATTTCGATTCCTTCTTCCCTTAACAAATTTGAAAAAATAACTAGAATTTTAGTCACCCTCATTTAGCCATTGGATCCTTGAATTCTGTTTTAAAAATGACTCTTCCATCTAGCTAATACTTCTAGATGCCCATGATAGATCTCTTTCTTCCCCAATGAGGATATCATCAAGAGGGTTAATCAGTGGATAAGCTTCATAAGCATCTAATCTCTCCTTGGCTTGCTTGACTCTTTTTAAGATGTACCAAAATTCCTTATTATTCCAATCTTTCAACTTGTACTTGACCAACTTAAGCTTTTTCACCAATCTAAACATAGGATTACCCATAATGTTCACCTCTCAACAACCTTTCACAAAAGGCAAGAACTTACTATCTTCGATCCAATAGTTAAAAAATTTGAAAGAGGATCTCCTTCCTTTATCTATACCATCATATTTTATAATCAAAAGGCAATGGTCTAAAATATTGTTTAGAAGAACTAACCTAAACGAGTTAGGATAATTATCAAAACAAATATGATCAACCAAGATTCTATCAAGTTTACTTGTCATCTTGTGCATATCGTTACTCATATTACTCCATGTCATTCTAGGCCTAATAAATTTGGGGTCTTCTAAGCGAGTATGAAAACAACACTCATTGAATTCCTCATCATAAGCACATCAGTCACTAGATCCTCCTACCTTCTCATCCTTTTTTCTAATGGTATTAAAGTCCCTAATTATTACCCAAGGCTCATCCAAGTCCTTATACTAAGCCTAATAATATCCTCTCATAGGTTGCTCCTTTTAATGTAATTGTGAGCCCTATAGACAAAGGTGGCAAACATTTTATTACCTGAAGAAATAAGCTCAATCTTGTAATCCCTTTTCCACAACCCTTACCTTTAGGGTATCATTATTCTAAGCAACCCATGTTCGACCTCTTTATGTCAATTCTAGCATAATCCGGATGAGAACCTTCTTTCGTAATCAAATCCAATAGCAACAACCTTCTAATTCTACTAGTAATGTAATTGAATCCTTTAAGGTTCCAATATTTGAATGATTATATCACCACCCAAACAGCTACATTTTTAGTCTCTTTTGCTATCATGGTGATATTACAAGTCCATATTCTAATAAAGAATGATTGACCCCTAATATATCACGAATAATTGTAAACACATTATCAAGTTCTTCCACATCTTTGAAAGATAACCATCCCTTATCCATTCGATATTACCTCAACAAGGCCATGAATGCCTGACATCCTAACAAAAAAATTTTTTACAGTAGGAAATAGTAGTCTTTTCCCTAAAAAAAAAAATCCATCGTATAAGTTTTCCACCTTCTAACACCTTTACAAGCAAGTTCTTCTGGGAGCTTAATCAGTTTTTTTCTCACTTTACTAGAACTCACAAAAGGAATAAATTCTTAACTCAAATACATTTTTCTATTACTAAACAACTTGTTCCAAGGCTTAGACACCACTTTTTTACTACTAATAATTGAACCACCAGACAGCATTCCCACCACCTCTTGAGGACCAACATCACTAGCCTCATCGAAAAAGGTAGCTACTTTAGCCAAGAAAGTAATACACACTAACCTGTATTAAAACCATTAACCAATACACATACCATACACAAGCACATAAACAACAGTAAAAACTAAACACATCAAAAACTATAGTGACCAACCCAACCATAAGACTCAACAAAGAGTAGAGCAAAAACTTCAACAACTAGAGAAGAGGCCAAAGATATGAAAGAGGCATGAAACACAAGAGACAGAGAGCTTGCTTGGAATAATAATAAAAAGAACAAAGCTGAGACATAAGAACCTGCCAATTCTAGATCTAGTAAAGGAACACATTGTGCAAAGGGAGTAGCTAAAACAAACACACATGCAATAAGAACCAAAAACTAGACACAGATAATACAAGATAGAAACACACATACACGTGTAGAAAGACAAGCCACTTGATAGAAGAGAATAGAAGACATAAGAGAGAACCAAGCTAGAAACAAAGAAAAAGGTTAGGCTAAGAAAGTCGACCGATTGGAGCACCACTATCAGAGGTTAATGGTCAAGGCAAAAGAAGCAAACTAGGTAGGAAGAAGAGAACACATATGAAGTTTTAGAAAGAAATAAGAGGATTTTCTCCTTCATGCTAAAGTTTTTGGGAGGTTACAGTTGTCAGGATCCATAAATAATATATTTTACACTATTAAAGTTTAAATAAGAGGTATTTTCATAATTACTTCTTATACAATGCTTTTTTATATAATGTATAAGTAATAATTACTAGTGTTGAAATATGATATTCTAGTCAGCTTATGTTTTAAGGACTTGGTATCTTGTTAGGTATCGATTTCTGAGTGTATTTAGATTAAGGTATTACATAGCTTTTCTTCAAGTAGTCCTCACAAGGGAAAACTTCTTGAAATTTGTTTTATTAAAATCTTTATAGCATGACTCGACATATCCCTAAATGGGTATATAAAGTAAGGGCTTTCACACATAAGGGTTCATTAGAGTCTAGGTTGTAAATTGTTAGGCCCTTTGATGGTCTAGTTAGTATTAACCCCACTGTAGGTAGATTTGACCTTTGACCTTTTACTAATCAGAGTGATAAAGAGGCGAACAAATTGATCATTGGGTAAAGTTGTAAATTTGGATGGCATTAGGCCTAAAGTTTGGTCATGTCGTATATTTTTTAAGGTATTAGGCCTAAGTGTTACAAAAGCTTAGTTCGTTCATCAAGGGGCTTTAGGCCCAAATGTTGTAATTGCCTTATTAGATCTTAAAGGCACTAGGCTAGCATGTTACGATTGTTCAACTAGGGTTTTTTAGGCATTAGGTCTAATTATTGCATTGTTGTGTTAGGAACTGAGAGGCAATAGGTATACATCTCATTAAGACTAATTTGATTTGTTATATTATTAAGACTCCTAGGGCATTTAACCTAAAATATTGTCTTTTTTGTAGGATCTCATAGGTATTAGCCTAAAATGTTGTTATTAGGTCTCCAATTTGGTCAAGGGCAGTAAGTCCAAAGTTTTATCATCATTATAAGGGCACTAGGCTCAAGTGTTGTAAGAACTCAATACAAGTTTTAAGGGCACTAGGCCCAAGTGTTGTAAAAACTCAATACAAGTTTTAAGGGCACTAGGCCTAAGTGTTTATTGTAAAGATTTACTTAGGTTTTTAATAGTGATAAACCTAATTGATATGAATTTCACTCCACCAACACTTCTTCATGATCATGGGAAACATCCAATAGTAGAGGAAATTCAGAGAAAGAATTCCATGATCCAAAACAACCACACATGTAAGCCCACTAAGAGTAATTTCCACACATATCATAAAGGCAAGATGAATGAGATCAAATTCAAGCAATAACTTTATGAAGCTCATGCATTCTAACATTCATTCATGGCCCTCCAAGGAGTCCAAAATCATAAAGTGGCTACACAACAAGTTCAAAGACAAAAGGAGAAGTCAAGCCAAGCCAACCAAGGGCTTATGATCAAACATGTATTTCTTTCTTTAGTTTTAAATGTAATTAGATTTAGGGAACTTATGTAATTTGTCTCTTTTGT
This sequence comes from Anacardium occidentale, assembly GCA_026122585.1. NCBI lineage: Eukaryota > Viridiplantae > Streptophyta > Magnoliopsida > Sapindales > Anacardiaceae > Anacardium > Anacardium occidentale. The sequence goes on from JAJEJH010000609.1 coordinate 66,975, forward strand.
GTTTTCTTTATTTAATTTAAGTGGTGTTTAAGTTAATTAGGGTTAGTTAGACTTTAACCATGGTTTGTATCATGCCTATAAAAAGGCAATCCAAACTTATTGTAAAGGAACATTTGATGAATTAATGAAAATTTGAGAGCTTTAGCTTTCCTTCCTTGTGTTCTTAGAACTTGGTGTTCTTGGGAACCAAGTATCAATCCTTTATCCAATTTCCATTGCAAGAAGGAAGTTGGTGGTGGAGATTCAGGTTGGTGATTCTTGTATCAAGTGGGTGGAGCCTTCCTTTAAGCTTGTGTGCAAGAAATCTTTATGCTTGGATCACCCTCAAGTTGGTGGAAGATTTCCTTTATGCTTGAGGTTTGTTTTCTTGCTAATTTTAGTTCATGTTTGATGGTCTTGAAGTTTGCTTGAAGTGATGATAGATTGGAGTTGCATGAATGTTAGTTTTGGGTGGGAAATTTGCTTGATATTGCATGGTTCAGGAGCTTGTTTATTGCTGGATTTTTTGACCATCATTTGAATGCTATTTGTTCACCATTGGAGAGAGATTAAGGGCTACAATTCATATCACTAATTCTTATTGTTTAAAGACCCCCAGTTTCATCCAAGGTGTCAAGCTCAGTCTGTATTTACTAACTAGAATTCTAGGGGCACTAGGCCTACAATTTTGTCACCATTTTAAAGCTCTAGAAGAATTAGACTTAAGTTTTGTCACTATACTAGGTTTCCACTTCAAAGGGTATTAGGCCCATGTCTCATCATTGTCAAGGAAACAAAATTATTATCTGACAAGGTGTTCCCACCTAGTCGATCCTATATACATAGCATACATATGCATAAACATATCATGCATCCATGCACTAACATTCTATTTTACAGCTACTCAATAGGAGAAAACGAGGCATGTTATAAGGAGACAAAATTGATGAATTAACAAGGATGGAGAGTTTGATTGATGATAACACAAGTAAGACTCAAGGTCTATCTGACTTCGTGACTTATCCAGCTATTTTCTGCTTTAGTGTTTTCTACATTCTTTATGTATAAGATGTTTCTATTTTCTATAATGTTTCTTGTCTTTATTTGTTCTGTTTCTTATGAAACATTGTATATGACATGATGTATATGCTCTAATGTCATGTCGATGTTGAAAAACTATAAAGATTTACCCTTGAACCTATTTTTTGAAAACTCTTTCTGAAGTAAAAGTTATGATCCAAAGATCTTGAATATATACATATACTAAATCAGAAAATACTATATCTGAAAATAAGAGGGATTCTACCCCTTGGCTGTATGAGTTCAATCCTATTGAAATCTACTAATACACAACTAACATTTTCTCTAATGAGTTTGGTCAATAACCATGTCCTCTCTAATGAACATTGGTTTCCCTCTCTAATAGATGTGCGAACTCATAGGTGCCCTCTCGTATCCACCCCTAACTAATACCTGAAACATTTTTTTTTTGGTAAGTATATTTATAAACACCAAACACAAAGGGTAAGCCCTAACAACCTAAGCGCAGCGCAAGAGAAAGCCCGCAAAACAAGGAACAACTACAAAAAACCCTACCCTCTTGAGAGCCTATCTAGGCAAAACAAAGAGAGGGTTCAAGAGGGCCAATACCAACCACAAAGAAAGCACCAACACCAAACCTTTATACAATCTAGAAAAACAGTCACAAAAACTAAGAAAATACAACCTAAAGCCAATGTAACCAATATGTATATCGAAGTTGTACAAACAGCAAGGATCATAAAATCTTCTCATGCGAAGTAACATAAGGAGCCTAAAGGAGGAAAGAGCTCCATCCACCATGCTTGAGCCGAGAGCAAACCACCAGCCCTTGTACACATCATTCCCATAAGGATAAGCATAACTTGCTTCAAACTCACCTAAAGACATAGTCCAATGCCCCTTGTGAATGGCTAGAAATCCATGTTCGACGTGTCCCAGATGCGGCCCCACTTGAGAATCTGGGCCGCTTGCAAATTGGAGGGACAATTGCCTAAATTCAACCTACCGAGTAAGATAAAGATAATGCTCCAGGTCTGATTTCCAACCAATAAAACAGCCACCAAAATCATTCGTTTCAGCCTTGAAATGCACCACTTTTGATATGAATTGCAGCCCTTAATCTCTCTTCAATGGTGAACAAATAGCATTCAAATGATGGTCCAAAAATCCAGCGATAAATAAGCTCCTGAACCATGCAATATCAAGCAAATTTCCCACCCAAAACTAAGATTCATGCAGCTCCAATCTATCATCACTTCAAGCAATCTTCAAGACCATCAAACATGAACTAAAATTAGCAAGAAAACAAACCTCAAGCATAAAGGAAATTCTCCACCAACTTGAGGGTGATCCAAGCATAAAGATTTCTTGCACACAAGCTTAAAGGAAGGCTCCACCCACTTGATACAAGAATCACCAACTTGAATCTCCACCACCAACTTCCTTCTTGCAATGGAAATTGGATAAAGGATTGATACTTGGTTCCCAAGAACACCAAGTTCTAAGAACACAAGGAAGGAAAGCTAAAGCTCTCAAATTTTCATTAATTCATCAAAAGTCCTTTACAATAAGTTTGGATTGCCTTTTATAGGCATGATACAAACCATGGTTAAAGTCTAACTAACCCTAGTTAACTTAAACACCACTTAAATTAAATAAAAGAAAACACAAAAGAGACAAATTACATAAGTTCCCTAAATCTAATTACATTTAAAACTAAAGAAAGAAATACATGTTTGATCATAAGCCCTTGGTTGGCTTAGCTTGACTTCTCCTTTTGTCTTTGAATTTGTTGTGTAGCCACTTTATGATTTTGGACTCCTTGGAGGGCCATGAATGAACGTTAGAATGCATGAGCTTCATAAAGTAACATTGCTTGAATTTGATCTCACTCATCTTGCCTTTATAATAAGTGTGGAAATTACTCTTAGTAGGCTCACATGTGTGGTTGTTTTGGACCATGGAATTCTTTCTCTGAATTTCCTTTACTCTTGGATGTTTCCCATGATCATGAAAAAGTGTTGGTGAAGTGAAATTCATATCAACTTTGGAGTCTTAACATTGCCCTTTTTATTGCCTAAAATGCCTTTGAAAAGTGCCCACCGCATCACACACAAAAAAGCCGCCAAAACCCCAAAAAAATCAGCCTTGAATCTGGAAAAAATGCATATTTTACTGTTTACAGACTGCTTCTATAAACAGTAAATATAGTTTCGGTCAAAGGAAAAGCAGCATAAAAAGGCCTTTTAAAAGGTGAAAGTTTTGACGAAAACATCCCCGCACGTGTAACTATACGTATGGTTCAAGAACCAACATGATATCCCTAAAATCCTTGAAAACTCCAAATTGAATTTTGAGATGGAAGGCATGCACCAACACAATAAAAGAATTGCTCCACCAAGTATAAATACCAGCCAAAGGAGTGCAAATTTTCCTTAACCAGTTCCCACAAGTGTAAACATTGGCAAGCTTTTTAGGACAACCTTCATTCCTTTGAATTTGCTTAAAGTGCCAAATTTGACCATTGGGTTGGGAAATCATACAAACTTGCCTTGTAATAACCTGTCCACTATTCATAATTCCTTCAACAAGCTACCTCAAAAGGTTAGAATGAGGTTCCTCCCTTGGTGAAACATTGCAAAGGTAGGAGGGGTGAAGGCGGCACCAAACAAGATAGTCCCATAGCAAAGTCTTCCCTTTACTCACAAAATCATCCATAATGCTTTCTTTTGGCTGAAACAATATGCATTCCTCTCCAAGATAAATAAACCACATGTAAAGATACCTAAAGGAGAACCAAAGCTCAAGAGAAACAAACTTAGTCTCTTGTGAATCACCTACAAAACAAATAAGCAAAGTTAGAAAAAGAAGCCCTTCCCACACGAGTTATCAACAAAACCAAAACAAACCCCCACAAGTTCCCTCTCCAACTTAGAACATTCCACAAACCCTTTTTTTTCCCTCTAGAATGACACCTAACCTCTCTCAATCTAATAGTCTCACCTCTCACAAGGCTACAGTGGACTCTCTCCCTCAAAAGACAAAGGAAGCAAGAGAGAAGAAAAAACAACCACTTAAAAAGGATCATGGTTATTAAGAGTACACAAAGGAAGAGCCCAAGAATCCACAAGGGAGCTATTCTGGAACGAATAAGGGAAATTACCTAGCTCCGCCGCCTTGTCCTTGATGACTCTTTTTACATTAATAAAGACTCTCTCTTTAGGCAAGACCCCTCTCGAAAAGACTCTATTGTTCCTTTCCCGCCAAATACTATAAACAACTGCACCCAAACTCATCTTTGCTAAAGTGGCCATAAGAGATTTCCCTTTCCACTCTCGAGAGATCTCCTCAACATACTCTTCCCAAGGTTGTCCTCTATAACTCAAATTGCTCTGGTTAAGAATATTATCCCAAATAAATCGACTGTAATCACATTGAAAGAAAAGGTGGTCAATATTCTCATCAGACACATCACACAACACACAAGTAATATTAGAACATAAACCATACCTTTGCAATTTATCACGAGTGGGTAACCTCTTCCTCAGTGCAAGCCAGAGGACGATGGCATGCCTAAGGATGTGCTTCTTGTGCCAAATGAGGTGAGCCCAACACACCAAGTTATTCTTCTTTCTAAACTCATTCCAAGCCGAAGAAATGGAAAAGCTACCATTCCCACAAGGATTCCAAACAACTTTATCAGCTCCTATCATAGGCTTACTTAAAAGAGTGTTCTTAATCTCAATCATATCGTGACAATTAGCCACCGACAACTTCCACTCACCATTCTCAATAAGCTCCTTGACTTTAGCATTCTTCCCCATTCCCAAGTCATAGATTATTCTGTCCCCAAACCTTTTGACAAGAGGCCCCAGAGGGTGCCAATTGTCCCACCAAACAAAAGTGTCCTCCCCAGTACCAACAATATGACTACTATTATGCATCTCGTCTCTTAACTTGAGAAGTTTCCTCCACCACCAAGGGCTATCGCAAGAGGCTTCAATATTCTAGATACTCATATTCTTCACTCTGTTTCTCTTTATCCAATCAGCCCAAATGGAAGAATCGTCACCACAAATGATAGTCGATAGGTGACAAGCCATAGCAACTTTGTTCCATTCCTTACTTGCCTTAAGCCCTAATCCCCCCTCTTCATATGGCTTACAAACCTCTTCCCAAGCAACTTTCGCCTTGTTCAAATTAGCCTCTCCCCCACTCTAAAAAAAATTCCTCAGCTTGGTATCAATCTCCTTAAGGACCTTATTAGATAGGAAGAAGTGAGTGGCCCAAAACACCTGAATGCTAAATAAAATAGCTTTGACGAGCACTAGTCTAACAGCATAAGAAAGGTATCTACTCTTCCAATCCGACTCACAATTTTATTGATCAAATGTTTGCATTCAGCTTCGGAAATTTTGGAGGACACCATCGGCACACCCAAGTACCTAAAAGGAAAAGTCCCTTCATTTAACCCAAGGATATTAATCAGGCCTCTTTTTTCCTCTTTTCTCACCCCTGAGAGAAATATGTTACTTTTATCACTATTTGTTCCCAGGCCAGATCAAATGTTCTGATGGAGTGCTTGTCCGCTCTACAAAACATAATGAGGTCGTCCGCAAAGCACATATGTGTAATATTACTCTCTTTACACCTCCAGTGGTACTCAAATTTCCCTTTCATAATCTTCTTTTCAACAATCTTGGCGAAAGCTTCCATAGCAATCACAAAGAGGTAAGGAGAAATAGGGTCCCCTTGCCTTAACCCTCTGGAACTCTTAAAGAAACCCTCCACTCACCATTAATGCAAACAGAGAACATGGGGGAGGTGATACATTCTTTAATTCAGTGGATAAACCGAGGGTGAAAGCCAAGTCTCCCAAGACAAGCTAAAACAAAATCCCATCTGACCATGTCATATGCTTTCATCAAGTCAATTTTAATAGCACACTTTTTCCTGTTGGCGACATCTTTATGATATTTATTGAGAAGCTCATTGCACAACAAGATGTTATCCCCAATCCTTCTTCCTTTAATGAAGGCCGCCTGAGCTCTATTCACACACTCTAGAAGAATCCTTTTCAATCTGTTGGCTAAGATTTTAGAAATGCATTTGTAAATCGTGTTACAACAATTAATAGGTCTGAAGTCATTAGCACGAGTGGGATTATCACATTTAGGCACTAAGGCAAGAATGGTACAATTGGCCTCACGAAGGAGCGAACCATTGTCAAAGAAATATTTAATCGCGTCAACCACATCTTGACCAACAATCTCCCAAGTCGTTTTGTAGAACTTGGCACCAAAACCATCAGGTCCAAGAGCCTTATTATCATTCATCGCAAAAATGGTAGACTTAACGTCATCCTCAGAAACTTCTTTAACCATATCTTGAGCCGCAACATCCGGGATCTTGTAATTAAACCACTGAGGCATTTGATCCATGTCCACATCCCCATTCACATTGGATAGGATATCTTTGAAGTGTCCCACAAGCTTGTCTTTAATAAGACTTTTCTCATAAACCAGGTTGCCATTATCATCCAAAATAGCGCTGATGGTATTTCTATTCTGCCGACTTTTAAGGCACTTGAAAAAATAGCTAAAGTTCTGGTCCCCTTCTTTCAACTAATTAATCCTTGATTTTTGTTTTAGCAAGGACTTTTCCATCCAGCTTATCCTCCGATACTCTCTACACAAATCCTTTTTCTCTATGATTAATCTCTCATCCAAGGGGGATCTAAGCAGTCTATTTTGAACAAAGTCCAATTTGTCCTTCGCTTGTTTGACCCTCTCAGAGATGCACCAAAATTCTTTGTAGTTTAACTCTCTCAACTTTCTTTTCACCATCTTTAATTTTCTAACCAATCTGAACATTGGGTTTCCGACCACCATGGAATCCCAACACTCTTTAACCAAAGGCAAAAACCAAGTATCTGAGGCCTAAAAATTAAAAAATTCCTATAGTACTCATTATCCTCACATCAAACAACAAGGAGGCTATGGTATATCCCATTAGGAAGCACCACACCAAAAGAATTAGGGAACTTATCAAGCCACTTTTCTCCAACCAGCACTCTGTCAAGTTTACAAGCAACCCTACTAGGCCCCTCATTCATGTTGCTCCAAGTCATCAAAGGGCCAATATGTTTAAGCTCATCAAGGTGGGCCCTATTACAACAATCATTGAACTCCTCATTCCGATCATTCCATTGTCTTGAACTCCCACTTTTCTCTTCTCTTTTCCTAATAGCATTAAAATCATCCATTATCACCCAAGGCGTATTACCCATGTTATTGTAAATCCTAATAATGTCCTCCCAAAGCCTTCTTCGCTCAATATACCTAGTATCCCCATACACAAAAGTAGCCAAAAACTTATTGCCACTAGCCACCATCTCAATCTCACAGTGAATAAATTGTTCACTTTGCTCCAACATACTCAATCTTATACTACTACCATTCCACAAAACCCAAATTCTACCCCTATGGCAAAAATTATAGTTATTAACCCAATTCAAATCACCACCTATGCTATCTTTAACAATCCCACTGTTACTTTCCCAAACCTTCATCACCAAGACCGCCACAATATCGAGGGAGTTACCCCTAATAAATAAACTTCCTAATCTCCTGTTGTTTTAGAGGGGCATTCAGGCCCCAAATATTCCAAGAAGCCAAATTAACCATTAATCTTAAGTGCAGGAGATTTGTTCCCCCCTTTTTCCCACTCTTCTTTCTATTTCCTCTAAGGTCATTCTTACTACCCACTTTCCTTATCTCCATCTCATCCACCATTATACCCTTACCAAAAGGTCTAACTTGAGGTGAATCCTCAAACACTTCACCCTCCTTTCCACACTCAATGGACTCTTTGGCATTCTCCTTACCTGCCCTTAATTCTTTGTTATTTTCACCCTTGTGAAGATCTAAGCTTGACCCCTTATTCAATTCAGGAGGCGGGTACGATTCCTCGAGGTGATCAAACCTCCTCCCCACTTCAACAATCTCACCATCCACATCACAAACCCCCTCTTCATCATTGGTCCTTCCTAACACTTTGAATCTATTTTCACGAAGTTCAAGTATGTTTTTCCCCGCAGTTTCCTCTTTCTTATTGTTCACTTTTCTTTTCCAAGCTCAACCATTGTCATTTCCTTTATCACCCATCCGATTATTAACACCTACACGGGCTTGCTCACTCCGCGTTTGGCTCGGGTCCCTTTAAGTTCTTCTCTTTATCCCCACTCCATGACTACCCAACTTACACAACTCACGACTATGGCCGTATGAACTACACATTTGGCATTTGATGGGTCTCCAGGCATAATCAATTTTCAATTCAATGACTTTTCCATTTGGTAGCTTGATTTCCACCGTGTTAGGAAACTCTTTATTTAGTTCCATCTCTATATAAATTCTAGCATATCTAATCTCAAACCTTCTTCTGTAATAGAATCCAGTCTAATAGGATGTCTAATACCACTGGCGATGTAGCTAAAGCCTTTCAAATTCCAAAGCTCTAAAGGACACCAAATATCTTAACCCAAACGGCAACTGTCCTAATCTCCTCTGCCACCATGGAAAGGTTCCGTGACCATCTTCTGATAAAGAAAGGTTGACCCCCAATATGCAAAGTGTCATTGTCAAGGACTTCATTGAAATCATCAACCTCTTTGAACCTAAGGATGACCATACCCTACCCATTCGAAGTCACCTCTATAAGCCCTTTATTACCCCATAACTTTTCGGCAAATCTTCTCACGACTTGAAAAGGAGGTCTTCTACCCAAAAAAAAAACCCACAGCACAAGACTCCCATCTTTTTGCCTCTTCATTCGCAACCTCCTCTGGAATCTCCACAATACATTTCCCCCCTTTAGAAGAACCCGGAGGGGGAATAAACTCCAAGTCAGCACCCATTTTTATTCCCCTAAATAATTTACTCCAAGGTTTCAGATGGGCCACCTCATTCTCATTAAGATTACGCACACTAGGCACACCATCACGCAACGTGATATCCAAAGAATCAGAAGCATTGACGACCTTGGCCATAACACCAAACTCCTGCAAGGAAAACCACCAAGCAAACAAACACCAACCCACACACACCAACCACACAACCAAACTAACCAGAGAAAAATAAAGCCAAAATAAATTAGACACCACAGACCACACCAGACCAAGAGAAAGGCACACACACACTCAAACACTCAAGAAACACACACACCAAACCAAAACAAATACAAAAACAAAAAAGTGCACCAGCCAAGAAGACCCACAAACTCCCAACCGGAGCAACCAAGCTACGGCACACCATAGGACAAGGAGGAGAAATAAAGAGAGGAGAAGAGGGAACAAACCTAAATGCCACACGAAGCAAAGAAGAGCACCAACCACACGCAAAGCCACGGAAAAGACAAGTCTGGAGCGGACAAGAATTCAAGGTGGAGAAGTACAAAACCGAGGGACGCAAAGGAGCAAACCAGCCAAAGGCTAGCCGGCCCGGAGATCACCGGAGAAGAAGAGTAGCCCACCGGAAAACAACTCAGACACAAGAGAAGGAAGAAAGCACAGTAGCGAGAAGCAAGGGATATTTGAAAAGGGGAGAGAAGAGAGAGCACTGTAGCAAAATCATTTTTTTTCAAAGGTTTTGCATGTTTCATCAAACTAATGTCCTTTTTGGGATTATCATGGTTCTATGGTATGGTCAAGGGTGTTTTAGCTTTGCTACCATTGATTACATGTGCAAGGGTGCTTTCACCAAAAGTTGCGATATCTGAAACATTGTATATCTTATACTGTTGAAAACATGATATTAGATCCTTGGATCTATTTTTTAAAACTTTGATGTGGTATGTCAGGCTCTATGCTACTAATTATGCATGATTTGTTGTTTTATCTTGTTATTTTTGAATTCCATATGCTTGAAAATGGATTAAGGGTGCTTTGAAACTATTTCTATGTATTTCTTGAGGTGCACGAACATGTGTTACTTGGCACACAGGTGTGTAAGAAGGCACACAAAATTGTGTATTAGTCGTGCTCTCGGTTGTGTTAGCTTTTGGAATCTTTGCTAAAATTTGACTGGCCACACAGCTGTGTGGTATGAGACACATGGGATTCTGTATCAGTCGTGCTCTTGGTCATGTTAGCTTCTAGAATCCTTACATAAAATTTGACTGGCCACGTAGCCTTATGGTGTGAGACACATAGGCATGTATCAAAACACGAAGTTGTGTCCCACACTTGAACGAGCATGTAGCTACCATCCAAGACTCTTGTGTCTTGCTTACATGAGTATGTAAAATTGAGATTGAGAACACGAGCGTGTGCTCGATCACACAGGCATGCGTCTGGGTTTTCCAAGTGCACACAGGTGCCATGCAAAACCGTGTTCATGTAAAAATGAGGCCAGATAGGCATGTGCTTAACTCAATATTTGTACTCTCCTATCTGTAAACTCATAAATCCCAACCAAATCACTTCTAAACTTTAATCAAGCATCAAAATAACTCAAGGTCTTAACAAGCATCAACATAAATACTTCAATTCCATCTCAATCAAGCCATATTTCACAAATAAAGCATAAAACACATGTATACAGATATATATATATACACATTATCATGAAATCCACCACTCAATCAGCTGTAAAATCATCATCTACATTTTTCACAACTCAATTAAGCATTAAGAAAGTAAGGAACATTATCAAAACTCAGTTAAGAGAAGAGATATGCTATGAAACAAGGTGAAAGAGGCAAGGAAACACTTACCTTTGGCCATGGAAGCTTACTCTCTCTCTCTCTCTCTCTATGAGTCTCTGGATCTGTAATCTGAAGTTGATGAACTTGTTGGTCTCTCTCAATTGAAGAAGCAAAAAGAAGAAGATGATGACAAAAGCTAAAAACTGGGCGAACTAAAAAATAAAATGCATAAATGGCTAAAATATATGATGCACGATCGTGTGCCTTAGGCATACAGTTGTGTGTCTCATAGAAATCTTAATTTCCTCTTTTTTTGCACCATGCATGCAATTTTCTTCCAAGAATACCTATGTATAAGTCACATATAGCTTTTAAATGACTATTTTACTTTGAACCCTCTCAAATCTATTTTCTATCAAGAAATCTCACTTTTACCATTGATTTCAAAGCCTAAAAGGATTGTTCTACCCTCGGTCTATTACAACTCTTCTCTCTAATAAAATTTAATCCCCGAAATTTACCTGAATAACTCTAAGTATCTCTCCCTCAACTTAGCCTCAACCTTCCAAATATCTTCATCGAATCTTTGACTTCTCCATAAAACCTTTACCAATGATATCTCTCTATTTCTGAAGGATTCGACTCAGTAGTCCAAAATTTGAACTGGTACTTTTTGATAACTTAAATCATCTAATAACTCTAGATCTTAAATCTCTAATATATGAGAATGATATCTTACATATTTCCTCAACTGAGACACATGAAATGCATTATGAATTTTATCCATGCTAGTTGGAAAGATTAATCTATAAGTAACTCTGCCAATACACTCCAAAATCTCATATAGACCAATATACCTTGGAGCCAACTTACCTCTTTTACCAAATCTCAAGACACATCTATAAGGAGCCACTCTCAGGAACACATGGTCTTCAACCTCAAATTCTATTTCCTTATGCCTTTGATTTGCATAACTTTTCTAACGATCTTAGGCCTATTTAATTCTCTACTTGATAACCTGAATCTGATCTATCATTAACTGAGTCATCTCTAGCCCCACTGCTATCTCTAAGGAATCTCTCTCACTCATACCATCCCAATATAGTGATGATTTGCACCTTTTACCAATAAAATGCATTAAAAGTTGTCATCTGAATCATAGATTGATAACTATTATTATAAGAAAACTCTATTAAACCCAATTAGTCTGAAAATCCATACAATAAACCCTTAACATGTCTTCTAAAATCTGATTGACCCTTTCAATTTGTCTACGAGTGATAAGTTGAATTGAAATAAAGTCTAGTCCCTAATGCTTTCTACAAACTACCCCAAAAAGCTGTCAAAAATCTCGAATCTCTGTCTGACACTATATCTCTAGGAACGCTATGTAACCTCACAACCTCTTTGACATACAGATGACCCAACAAATCAATGCTTATACCATCTCTGATTGATAAGAAGTGTATAAAGTTACTTAACCTATCAACTATTCCTAGATACTATCGTAACCAAGTTGTACTCTAGAAAGTCTTGATATGAAATCCATGAAGATACTTTCCTATTTTCACTCAAGAATTTTCAATAGCTGAAGTAAACTGGAAGGCCTCTGATACTTTGCCTTGACCTACTGACATATCAAACATTTGGCAACATAATCTGTAATGTCTCTCTTTATGCCAGATTACCATAAATTTCTCTTAAGATCTTAATACATCTTGGTACTGCCTGGATATGCTAAATAAATTATATCATGAGCCTCTGCAATATTCTCTATCTTAACTCTATATCCTCTAGCATACAAACTCTATCTTTGAACCTCAAAATATCATCTCTGACCTTAAAATTTGACATTATACCCTCAAAGAACCACTGAACAATACTTTACCAATATATCTGACATCTGACTAACTTTGATATCATTAAGTAGCGTGGATACAATCTAAAATATGAAAAACCTAGTTGTCACTATCTCAATATCCTCTCTGACAATCTCATGTCGTAACTCACTCTAAATTGAAATCATGCATAAGGCTACTCTCTTACTCAAAGCATCTACTTCCACAATAGCCTTACCCGGTTGATAGCAAATCTCATAATCATAATCCTTCACCAACTCTAACCATCTCCTCTGTCTCATATTTAGTTCCCTTTGGGTGAAGAAGTACTACTTAAGACTTTGATGATCTAAATATATACAACATCTGACACTATACAAATCTCTAGATTTTCAAAGCAAATACCATAGCAGCCAACTCTAAATCATGAGTAGAGTATCTCAACTCATAGTCTTTTAATTGCCTTAAAGCATAGGCAATTACCTTACCCTGCTACACCAATTCCCTAATAGAAAGCATCTATATAAATGTCAAAGTTAACACCCTCTGAAGGTAATGTCAATACTAAAGCACTCGTCAACCTTTACTTTAGCTCTTGAAACCGCTCCTCACACTTATTAGTCCATACAAAAGACGTCTCTCTTCGGGTCAAAGCGGTCAATGGCCTTACTATGCTAGAGAATCTCTCAATAAACCTCCTATAGTAACCAACTAAACCGAGAAAACTCCTCACCTTCTTAGGTGTCCTTGGCCTCGACCAACTCAGAATAACCTCTATATTACTTGGGTCTACTGATATGCGACAATATATGCCTAAGAAAAGACATACTACTTAACCAAAACTCACAACTTACTAAACTTGGCATAAAGTTGTCGATCTCTCAATCTCTGAAAGATAAACCTCAAATGTTCCTTATACTTTTCTATAATCCTCAAGTAAACCAAGATGTCGTTGATAAATATAATAACAAATCTATCTAGACAGTCTTGGAAAACTTAGTTTACCAAGGCCAAAAACACTACAGGAGTATTCATCTACCCAAAAGGCATCACCACAAACTCATAGTGGTCATACCTCATCTTAAAAGTCGTCTTAGGTATATCTTTCTCTGCTACTCTTACTTGATGTTACCTATACCTCAAATTTATTTTAGAAAGCATTGTAGCTCCACTTAACTGATCAAATAAGTCATTAATCATGGACAACAGATATTTGTTCTTGACTGTCACTTTATTTAACTCTTTGTAGTCTATACACATCTTCAAGGATCTATCTTTCTTCAGAGCACCCCAAGGAAAATAACTCGGCCTGATGAATCTCTTATCAATAAACTCTTGAAGTTGCTTCTTTAACTCCTAAAGTTCTATTGGAGTCATATGATATAGAGCCTTAGAGATAAAAGTTGTACTAAAAAGTAGCTCAATACAAAACTCCAATTCCTTTTCAGGGGTTAACCCTAGCAAATCCTCTAGGAACGCATCAAAAAACTCCCTCACTATAGACACTTCTTTGATACTTGGTCCAACCACACTCTTACATACTATATTAGCCAAGTATCTTACACAACCTTTACTTAGAAATTTTCTCGCCTGCAAACAAGTAATAAACAAGGTCTCCACTCTCTTTTCTCCAAACACAAACTGATCAGTGTCTAACTGTAGTCTAACTTTTTTCCTTTTACAGCCTATCTCTATCCCATAGCTACTAAGGAAATCCATGCCTAGGATCATGTCAAAATCAGCAAACTCCAACATGATCAAGTCTATCATCAATCTTCTACCTATAATCTTTATCTCTTAATCTAACAATATCTAGTCACTCAAAACCATACCACCATCTAGCATTTCTATACATATACTCCTATTTGCTATACTAGGGATCAACCCTACACTCTCTACTACTTCTCAAGATATGAAGCTATATGTGGCATCACAATCAATCAACATATAAAAAGAAGTATCAAGGAAAAGCAACTAATTGACAATTACATCTCGCGTAGCCTCTGCCTAATCTCATCTCACTGTAAATACTCTAGCTTTACCTCTACTAGATGGACACCTCCTTCAGGTATACCAAAACTACCTCTGCCTACTCCAATACTTTTACCTACTGAACGAGGAGCACCTCTACTCCAACTTGTTCCACCATTGGTTGGGCACTCAAACAACCTATGCCCAGGCTATCGATATCTAAAACACACTCTGACCTGTGAGACATTCCCCTAGATGCCTCCTACCACAAGTCCTGTACACAGGCAACTTTATTATCTATTTTCTTCCTCTGATAGACTTCTTAGATTGTATGGGTCTCTTACCTCTGTCACTACCTCTATCAAAGCCCTAGTCTAAAACTCTCTTTGCTAGTCTAGTGAATACACCTATCCTCTGCAAATATACCTTTGACTTTAAGGCTTTTTCCAAAGCATCATTAAATCTTTGAAGCGGGAAAGATCCTGTCATCACGTTTCTAGCAATGGTAGAGTGTAATTCATACACAAGCTTTTACACTTTGTTTATCTTTGAAGTTGTCGTGCCAGGGAATAACCTTACCAACTAATTAAACCTGGTGGCATAATCCTTTACTAAACTTGTATCCTAAGTCAACTTGATGAATTCTTAAGCTCTGGGGTGGACCACGTATGCACTGTGGTACTCTTCATCAAAAAGTCTCCTAAACTCATCCCATGACAAGCTCTCCTCATTAATAAACATCCTTACAAGGTTCCACTATACCTTCGTATCACCTCTGAGCATATAGGTAGCATACCTTACCTTTTCTCTATCTGTTGGCAAACAACCCCATTACACTCTCAACTATCTCAATCTAGTCTTCTACTGCTATAGAATCTCTGGAACCAGCAAACTTAGGTGATTGATGAGCTCTAAGCAAACTGTAGATCAGATGTAACCTCTCTGAACCACTTGTACCTATTGTTTCTATACCAGACCTCTAATCTCTTTGAAACTCAAATCCTAATATATGATAACCCCCTGTCCTATCCTTATAATAACCTTTACCTTGCCTCTGATAGGCTCTTAGATGTCTACCCTTTCTGTATGTTGTAACCCTTCTTTCATAACTTCTTTAACTATTTCTCTGGGGATCCCTAGGAGTGCTAAGACCTCCTAACATCACTAGTACTCATAGGTATTAATGAAGCACTACTCTCTTCTCCAATAAATCTAGGTAGGTGAGATCTCATATCTAGAGAATTACAACGCATGGGTTAACATCTAACACAAAATTGAAATTTGATACTAAAATACTTATGCTAAAAGATGTGAGCAATAACTGTTCAGATACGCTGGCTCTGGGCTCATGTAAATTGTAAGAAATAATGCCAGTGAAAACATATTTTTCTGGAAAATATGGTTCAAATATGCTCTGATGGCTCAGAACATGCTTTGATACCAAACATTGTGGCAACCCCTACCCCAGGCCATTATAGACTACTATAAAGAATAATAATACTATAATATTGCTTACAACGGGAATCTCTACAGTAAAAACGACTACTGAATTTAAAATTTTGCACACAAAAGCTATGAATGTAAATCACTATTAATATTAATAAGACAAAGCCGATGATAAATGAAAAAATCTCAGGTTTCTCATTTATAAAACATGTTATTCATATGGTGTATATTAATAGTATAACACACACATATACATGATCAAACTATCAAAAACATGCGAGTCATGAATATGTTATCTACTGCCGTGACGTATCCCCAAAATCTAACAACCTTATCGCCTCTGCTCAGGCCAAGGATCACTGACCTGTAAGAAGGAAACAAAAAGGAGGTAAGTAATAAAATCACTCAACAAGTGTTTCTTATCTCTAACACAAGTAGATCTCAGTTCTATCTAACTTCGCGACTTGTCACGCCATTTTTTGCTTTAGTGTTTTCTATATTCTTTATGTATGAGATGTTTTTCTTTTCTATAGTGTTCTTCATCTTTATCTATTCTGTTTCTTATGAAATACTATACATGACATGATATGCACGCTTTGATGTCATATCGATTTGAAAAATTGTAAAGATTTGCCCTTGGGCCTGTTTTCTGAAAACTCTTTCTGAAGTAAAAGTTGTGATCCAAAGATCTTGAATATATACATAAGTATATCCTGAAAACTAAAACAGAAATACTATATCTAAAAATAACTACTGTGCTAGCCAGAGTGATAAATACAGGGATTTGACACCTTGGTCGTGTGAGTTCAATTCAACTGAAATCTATTGATACATAACCAATACTCTCTCTAATGAGCTTGGTCAATGACTATGTCCTCTCCAGTGGATATTGGTTTCCCTCTCTAACAAGTGTGCAAACTCATAGGTGCCCCCTTTTATTCATCCCCAACAGATGTCTAAAACATTGCATAGCTTATACTGTTGAAAACATGCAGTTGGATCTTCTGAAAAGTCTTATGTGACATGTCATGCTCTATGTTACTAATCATGCATGATATGTTGTTTTATCTTATTATTATTGAATTTTGAATGCTTAAAAGTGGCTTAAGGGCACTTTGAAACTATTTATGTGTACTTTTGGAGGTACACAAGTGTGTGTTACTTGGCACATGAGTGTGTAAGGAGGCACACAGGATCATGTGTCAATCATGCACTCGATCATGTTAGTTTTTAGAATCCCTGTATAAGAAATTGGCTAACCACATAGGCATATGGTGTGAGACACACAAACTTGCATCAAAGCACAAGGCCATATCCCACACTTGCATGATCGTGTAGCTGCCATCTAACATTCTTGTGTCTTGTTTACACAAACGTGTAAAATTATGATTGAGCCCACGGGTGTGTATGGGTTTTCCAGATGCATACGAATGTCATACAAGACCGTGCTCATACAGAAATAAGTCATACAGTCGTGCACCTATAGGTACACGGTCGTGTGCTCAACTTAATCTCTGTACTCTCCCATCTATTAACCCATAAATCCCAACCAAATCACTTTTAAACTTCAATCAAGCATCAACACAACTCAAGGTCTCAACAAGCATCAACATAAACACTTCAATTCCATCTCAATAATGTCACATTTCATAAATAAAGCATAAAACACATGTATACAGATATATACACACATTATCATGAAATCCACCACTCAATCAGCCATAAAATCATCATTTACATGTTTCACAACTCAAGCAAGCAAGGAACATTATCAAAACTCAGCTAAGAGAAGAGATATGCTATGAAACAAGGTGAAAGAGGTAAGGAAACACTTACCTCTAGCCATGAAAGCTTGCTCTCCCTCTCTCTCTCTCTCTCTCTAAAAGTCTCTGGATCTCTAATCTGAAGCTAATGAGTTGTTGGTTGGTCTCCTCAACTCTAGGGTTCACTAGAGAAGCGAAAAGAAGAAAACAATAACAAAAGTTGGAAACTTGGTGAACTGAAAAATAAAACATATATATAACTAAAATATATGATGCATGGTCGTGTGTCTTATAAAAATCTCAATTTTCTCTCTTTTCATACCATGCATGAAATATCTCCCAAAAATACTCATGTACGAACCACATATAGCTTCGAAATCACTATTTTACCTCTGAACCCTCTTAAATCTATTTTCTATCAAGAAATCTCACTTTTACCCTTGATTTCAAAGCATGACAGGACAGTTCTACCCTTGGGCTATTACTCCAAACCCCAAGGAAAGATGCTTGAGTTTATGTACTTTTGGCCAAATTTTATTGTCGAAATTTTCAACATCAATGATTGGACCATGCAAATTAGAAATACCTTTTCTTCAATAAAGGGAGATCATTGTATCATAAATATATTTATTTATATTTACAATAAAATGGTTGAATTGACGCAATGTTTAATTCACTTATATTTGCTTATAGTTTTATAAGTTAGGGTTTAGGGTTTCATAAATGTAGTCTATGGTTCCAAGTTGTTGTATTGGAGCTTTTTGCAGTAATCTATATAATGTCTTGATTTATATATATGGTACCTCTTGTTTATTATCAACATTTACATATATAATACAAAAAAAAAATTATACAGTGTCAAGTCTAAGGTTTGGGGGTTGTCATAATTTTTCCTAATCCATGTAAATTATATGAACCCCTTAGAATATGCCAACTCATGAAAGTTTTTTGAATAGAGGGTTTATTATAATTTTCCCTAGTTCATGGAGGTTATTATAAGTTTCTCCAATAAAGATGTGTTTTTTAAAAATTTTCAAGTTAACGTATGTTATGTGAATTGTCAAAATCTAATCAAGAATTCACCAATTTATCCACTTTGCTTAAAAATTGATTTAATCTCATGCAAGTACATTCTTACTCTTGTTATTCCCACCACATTCACAACTAAATAATATAAACGAATTAAATCCATCAAATTCAACCTATAAACCTTAAACCATTATTTTTTCAAAAATCTTCAAGCCTTAAATAATTGCATAGAAACAAGAACAAAATTTCAGCAAAAATTTACTGAATATAACATAGAAATAATCACATATTTAATTTTCTGTTAATATATTAATCTTAATAAGTAGATGCAATAACGTTCCTTGATTTCATATTTTGGGAGTTAGAGATACTCCAAATGAAACTTAGGAGAGTGATAAAATTGAGGTTAAGTTAGTGTTATTGCCTAAAAAGTGATTATTTTAATTAATAATAATTTATAAAATGTAAATATTCTATATAAACTTGAAACTTTGGGTGAGTTCAGTACCTTCTCCTAAAATCACTTGTTTTATATGCTATCATCTTAAATGCATTTGACAAATATATATCAAAATTAATTAAAGAAGTATAGTTGCATAATCTGATTTATTAAACAATTTCAAAAGTGGCATTTTTGTAGCTTTTAGGACTTAAAATCTGCTTTTAGAATTCAAAAATTGCTTGTAAGCGAGGCAATTGAAAATGATCCCCATACTAAAATCAAATTCAAAGTTCTTTTTTATTTTTATAAATGACTTTTAAAAGTAACATGATATATAAAATAAAAATAAAAACTAGAAATAGAAAAGTTAAATTTACCGGAAAACTAAAAAAAGTTGAAAATTAGTAATGGATGCATGGCCAGCCATCATCGCTAAGGACCCTGTTGCAGTCGAGGAGTGGGTCAACACCATTGGCATCATTGTCGCCTTCATCATGCAGGAGAAGTTTTGATGTCGCTGACACTTCAACACACATGGAAAGCGCCGTCTCAGTTTCGCTGGAAATTAATAACTACAATAAAATACACTACCACAAAATACAACCCTTTTCTTACCACTTTAGGTAAACAACGCAATCACGTTCACATGGTAGACTATCAGAAAGGTAATAGGCGCGTTCTAATCGCAATGGTAAAACCTAATCCAGATATTAATATTTTTCATATTTCAGTCTTGCATTATAGTGTTATCAATATTTCATTTGCTCCCTCCAGGTGCTCCTGTTTGCTACACTTGCAGAACGAACAGAATAATACTGTGAAGACATTCAAGCCAATCAGCAAAATAACATTTTAGCAAAAATTTGCACCTCCACATAGCATGGTCACAGGTTGTTAACTAACTTTTAACAATCTGTAATTGGCCACATCTTCTGTTGATCTCAATTATCAAACGTGTTTCCAACTGATTATTCCCTCTTATCCTCTTCCATGTCATCTTCATTCAAAACATCAGTGTTTCCAATATCCGTGTCTTTCTTCTCCTGCTTAACCAAATTAAGATCACCCTCGGACTTGCCCCTTGTTAAAGATTGAGTTTCTTCGTCAAATTCTTCTCCAACTTCCTCTGAGTAAGCATACCTGATATGGTTGAAATTTGAACATAAATTTGTAATGCAGAGGGTACTGATGATGTTAATGACACTAAAATCTAGTAAGAGTCTGAATATAAGCAGGATGGATTAGCAAAAGTTTGACAAAATCCCAATTTCAAAAGTTAATTTAAGCTAAGTTTTGAAAAGCAAACTTCCAAGAAGTACTTCTATTTAAACATTTTCATTCTTTTACAAAGAAACTTCCATAGATTCAAACTGTGATGAGTACAGCATACCTTTGGGAGTTCTGAGATGGGGCCCAGAGATAGCAAATAACACACAGCAATACAAAAGCAAGTACATCCCAGAAACCAGTGATGATCCAGGCACTTTGCCACCGTTCATTGAAAGGATCTGTAGCCTTGAAGTACACCTATACAGGCAAACATATTATATCCACAATAATTTCAGAAAATCTGAACCAATTGATGTAGAAAATTTGGATTAACTGCCCAAAAGAAAGAATGGCAAACAAAAGGATAACCTCAAGGAGGCATAACATCTTCTGAATTCAAAGAATCCAAACTCTAAGACCATGTAATAAAAAATTCTTTTAAACCATAATATAATATCTTAGGCTTTCAGTGCTCAAAGAAGGAAAATTTCATAAAATAAAAATTAGTTAATTAGTTAATGACATGTGAAAGAAACATTGAATTTCAGAAAAACAATATCCCAAATATCTACAACATTCAGAATTGGCTGTAATTCATAAAAGCTTTCTGGGCATCCAACAAAAGAATAAAGGGTCTCAGGAGCCAGGTATACCAGAAAAAAAATTAAGAAAATAGCAACAGAATAAATTTAGTGAAAACATTCTCTCAGATGAACAAAAGATATATATATTTTTTAATTTATTTGGAGATAATATTGAGCTAGTCTTGCTATGGTTAACTGGTCTGAATCTCAATTCCAATTGAAATTGCCATGGGATGTGAAAATACAAGGTTATAACCGGTTTGCCAGGAGTTGTCCTTGAGTAGAAGTCATAAAATAATAATTTGAATCCAGAAAATTCTTAAAAGAACAGAAAAAGAAAATCAGTTTATCTTTTCCTGCTGCATGAAACAACATAGAGCCATCCTCCAAGTCATTTTTCCTTTCACTTTTCATTTTTTGTCTTTTCTTTTTCATTCTAATCAATTCTTCACATGGTACAAAGGAATCATCAATCACAGGGCATGACTAAACATTGGCACAAAACAACATAAATCCTCAAATAGAAATCATACCTCATAAGTTATCCAAACAACTGAAGAAACCACTGTCACGGCCAACACATTTGAGAACTTCCTATATATATCCAACTTAATAGAACTCCTTTTCAACTGGATTAAAGAAAACAAGAAAAAAGTTAAAAAAATACAGATAACACCAATGTATTAATTTCTGATAAATTAATAATCATGATAAAATAAAAATTTTGCCACAACTGACGTGGGTCAATGGGCTAAATTAATAAACTTTATAATTTTATAAGATAATAAATATTAATTAAAACCTCAAAAGATTTCATATGTTCCCCTAATAATATAAATTAATAATTTATAAATATAATTACTAGTTATTGTAGGGTTTTAGTTGATTAAATATTGGTAAGCAAATTAATTAGATGTGCACTGGATCTATGTTGATAGATGCATTCATGTTTCACTAGGTTAAGAAAAATGAATTTTAATTATTTAAAGACGTTTATTAAATTGCTAGTTTGATTATATAAGAAAATTAGGAAGATATGAGATAATTTGATAAATTAATAATTTATTGATTAGTTAATACTTTGCTTAATTAATATGCTTCTTTGGTCCCAAGACTATTAATTTGAAGGACTTTTTCCTGTATAATAACAAGAGGAAGAAGAAGAAAAACCAAATAGCATCAGAAAGTTACTCTATCTGAAGCAATACACCAAATGAAAAAATTTGAAACAACTAGAAAAGGACTAATGACGACAAAATTTGCAGATATTAAATATTAGAGTAGAAACAAAGCATCAACAAAAATTGATACCTGTAGTTGCTCCAGTGTTTTTGAAAGAGCAGTAAAGATCCACAATATCAAAAAGGCATCCAAGAAAGCATCTGGAAGGACTAGAAAGAGTCTTACTCTTCCTGATATGTCACTAATGGTTCCTACATATTCAGTAATATCCAGCAATTCCGATGCCAAGAAGTATGTTGCTCCAAGAAGAAGAACCTTTGAAGTAAGTCCACCAAGAGTGGGCCGCACAACACCATAACCCATTGAAACACAGAGTATCAGAAGGCGAGAAAGTGTTTTTCTTATAGCTCCAATTGTCACGACCCAAGTTGTAACTACAACTGGCCTCATGCCTGTGTTGTTGAAATTTATATACTCAAAAAACCAAAAAATCATTTCAAACAGCCCCAGAGTTATAACAGCTGTGATACAATGCTGAAGTTGCAGTATGTCCTTCCAAAATCTCAGATATTGTATAAACCAAAATACACTAAGACTCATATAAGCAAGAGACATATACACATAAAAATTCATCAAAGGGGCCATCCTACCAGGTAAATAACCATCAGGATTCTTCCACAATGTTTTCCCGCTCATTACTAATCCCTTGAGGTTTGGGTCACATGCTATGAAGAATAAATTATACATTCCAGTTTTTGTGATAGGAACATCCACATTATCCATATTTGTATACAAGTTTTTCCCATTAAACTGTACACTTAAAACAATAGGCCAGCTAATATCAGTTGCAGATGGCATCCTTATTACTTCACCCTGTTTGCAGCCTTCCAGCTTTGCAAGATCAGGGGTGCAACATATAGACCTTTGTCCACCATAGGCAGAACCACCTATATTATTTCGATCTGCCACCTCAAAAATTACAACTTGCACCAGCCCAGTATTGTGCTCCGTGTTTCTATGCTCATCAGCAGCAGCCTTAGTCCTCCAGAAGGTGATGTTCTCAAATCTATTTCAATTATACATAAAAGAGATTCAATTATCGGTAGAAAATACGGAATTTCATATTAAGGGAAGGAAGAAAATATTTGATGTTCATATGATAATATGATCAAAGAATGCATATATATCAAACATGATTAGAGGCACCAAACTTTGAATCAATGGGTTGAAAATATAGGGTCTTTGCAATGCTGTTTTTTGTTTTCATTCTGTCCATTTTCATTATCTATTTTATACTGGAAAATAAGTAAAATATATTTTCCTAACATTTCCATTGTTCGTAACAGAAAACATCAACAACGAAGAATTCGATGTATAGCCAAGAACTTAAAAACACACAAAACATATAAAACAAGTGACTATTTTTTAATTGAAACATTTAAACTTATTATAAAAAAATTAAGCAAATACAATTTTCAATTTCATAAAATGATTATTAAGGCATTTGCAAATTTTGAGAACATAAAATCAAACTTATTAAATTCATTTTCAAAATCATTTTTTGAAAAGAAAAATATCAAAAAATCTTGAGCAACACCTTATGTGGCATTCATCCATGTTTTTGACATGTCGTTTTCAAAACAAAACCAAGAATGAAAATAGTAAGTTACTTTTCAAACTTTTTGAAAATGTGTTCATCATCATTTCTAGAAGTAGCATTTAAAAATGTCTTTGTTATTGTATTCCTACCATAGACATGAAACATTGAGGTATGGTGGGTGGAGAAGGAAAACATAGAAAACAGCCTTTTAAGTTTTGCGTGTTTTCAAATTTTTATTTATTTTTTAGAAAAATAAAATGATGAATGAAAAAGTATTACACATTTTATGAGGAAAATAGAGAATGAAAACAAAAACAAACAGTCTTCTGGTTTCTCTCACATGCATTTCTAAGTACATAAATTTTCAATAACTGAACCTAAAGAAAATAAACTAACTGCCAACTTTACTTGAGACAGAAGATTCTTCAAACGAAATCAAACCCATGATACAAGTAACCAACTCACAGTGAACTACACAGATTAGGCACTATCTATTTTAAAAGAATTATTTTTAAACCCAATATTTGAAAACGTTAGGTCCGCAAAATCATATCTGATGCCTCAATGTTACCTAACAGCAACCGACTTCTCAACTAATGCCCGGCAGAAGACGCTTGCAGAGCTGGAATTTAACATTTCAGATCAAACATCGATAAACGCTTCGCATTCATTTCCAAGTTTGAACTACACACCAAGATTATCAATCAATTTTCCAGTCTTCATTAACTACACATAATAATACCTGAAATTTATTTTGTTTTTCTTCTGTTAAGATTTAATGGCATCAATTTCCAATTCATACCTCACAAAAATCAAACTTTTAAGATTCAATTCAAAGAATCCCACATTCATAACTTAAATTTTATGCCACGTCAGATCCGATTATGATTTTTTGAGTGCATCAAACCATTCAACCAGCATTGATCTGACAGTATGAAAATCATTTAAAAAAAAAACTCCATACCGAATAAAAGAGCGGCCGTCATGGAGGGATGAGGGAATGGAGGCGTCTTCAACGGCGACAAGAGATGCGGCTAGACCTTCGCTACCACCGGCGAGAAGAAAGGCGTTGCCGACTTCTCGGAAGGGGTCGGTGTTGTAGATGTGGATGGAGGAATAGGCTGGACCTAAAGTAAAAAAGAGGGAGAAAATGGCGAAGAAAGTTGGAGTTGGAAATGGGGAAGCCATTAAGTTGAAATGACAGTTGGGACTGGCGCAGAGAGAGAAGTGGCGGATTTGAATCAAAGATTTGTTTGGGTTGTCAAGTGTCGGTGAGTGAGTGAGGCAGAAGAAAGCCTTTAGATTCACGCGCGAACAGAGCATGTGAGGACCCTGAATAATGCATCAAGATGATGGTAGATTATAGGTGTGGATACAAATAAAATCGAAATTGAACATTTCAAAGTTCGTGTTTAGCTCCCCATGTATAGACAAATATAGACTTAAGAGTTTGGGATCAACAAGTGTTAAAAATTTGAGATTTGAGTTTGTTGTATAACAAATTTTGATATTCAGTTTAGCTTATAGATATTCGTAATTGTATAAACGAGTATGAACATAGCACATGTTTGACCAAACTAAATATTTTCAGTTTAATACAAAACTTCAAAATTCATCTAGATCCTAAAATGCGTACATATTTTATACATATGTTATTTCAGAATTAATATAAACTTGTTTTTACATTATTTCAAGTAATCAACAATGACAATTTCACATAAATGCATTGTTAACAATAAGGTTTGGACATATTTTCATGATTCATCTAAATCATCATTATAAAAGCAAGTTGTGAATTATTTGGGAAAGTCATTCCATATCCAAGTCACAAGTCATACAACAGTTAACAATCAACAAGCAAATAAGCAATAAGTAAACAAACAATGCCCAAAACAGTTAACAACAACTACCATCTAAGCAACAACCAACAAGTAAATAATAAAAGTGGTATTTTCATTTGTATGTTATTTAATACGTATGATGTGTCTTTAGTATGGTAGAAATAAAATAAAGAATGAGTTGATTAATTATGCTTTCAATGCATTGATTAGTAGTCATACTAGAATTGTATATAATTATAACATCATTATAACCTAGGGCATGAGTGATGGTGTGAGATTAACATATTGTTGAGTGATCTCAAAGCAAAGTGATGATAGTTTACATGTCTCGAGGTTTGTTGCTTACAGTCTGGTATACCACACGAATACATAATTTAGTGGTCATGTTTATTGGACAAACTCATAAAAAGGATTTTACATAGATAGCAACTTTTATGTCTATGAAAACATTTGCTTAACTTGATAGGTACATCTGATCTTTTAACTTGAGATTGTCAAACCGTCTTATGCTCGAAGTGATATAGGTTGACGTCATCAAACGTAACATTGTATCTAAGATATTATAAAGGTGTGGGATTGACTATATCATGATTAGTACGAAGCCTATGGTAGATCAACATAGGATTTGTCACTTTTGAGTACAGGAGTAGTGTCTTTGTGACTAATGTTCATAGCTAATAAATTTATGGTCATAGTGGGAGTCGAGTGTTATCTAATCCAATTCTTATTTGAACATAAACTGTTAGGGTATGTGTCATATAAACATGTAGTTGTTGTTATGATTGTACTTATTATATTTTGTAAATATGTTATTGATTATTAATAATACGAGGCATTTTTAATTATTTGTTGTTTGATATGTATGATATACCTTTAGTATGGTAAAATTAAGACTGATATGAATGTGAATCATAGCCTTTTAAGGCAAGAAGGTGCAAGCACATTTCACTCTAACTCAATGGAATCACTATCTTCAAAATAAGGCAAAATATGGACAAATCAAGCTTTAGGACCTCTTTATGGCCTTTTAGTCCTTAAAACCACCTTAATACAAGCTGGAAAGGTCAAATATGCAAGTTGGAGCCATTTGAGATCAAGAAGAAAAAAAGCATGCAAAGGACAGTAAGTCATGTTGTACAACGACACGCAGACAACATGTCATGCTTACGCATATGCAATGGCTTGGAATCATAGTGCCCCATTTCTAGGCATGCACGCAGGCAAACCTATGCACTATGGCTTGGCGCTATAGGGCCTTGCTTCTGTTTTATGTAGCATATGCATGCACACACTCACATGCACTAGTCCAACACCACAGTGCCTTGGTTTTAGACCATGCGTGCACATGCACTCCACGTCATGTCTCATAGCAAGTATGCAATAATTTTTTTTTAATTTTTTTCTTCTTTTGTAATTTAACCCTTTGTACCCTAATTTTTCATATTACCTCTTAAGGTTATTTTCTTCATTTAATATGTTTTGTAAAGTTTATATAAAGGTTTCTCTTTCCTTGTAAAAGTTAGACTTTGATGAATTAAAAGTTTTGAAAAGCTTTATGCTTAAGAACTTAGAGCTTAGTGCTCTTGTGTTCAACCCTTTTTTCTTTATCCAAATTTCCATTACAAGAAGGAATTGGTAGTATAAAATCAAGTGATTGAAGACTAGTTAAAGTTGGTGATATCTTCTTTACACTTGCATCAAGTCCTTTAAACTTGATTCAACCTCAAGTTGATGGAAAATAGTTCTTTAGGCTTGAGTGATGCATCTTACTAGTTATTTTTCCAAGTTAGTTTGTATCTCATGTGTTATGTATTTTGAGCTCTATTACTCCTACATTTTTTTTGGCTATATTGTCATGAATAATGGGAGTTTTGGGAGTTGAATGAAGTTGTGAAACTTTAGAGTTGAATTTGCTTGAATTTAAAGTTATCCTTGCATGAAAAAGTGTTTAACTAGTATGAATTTGCACTTGAATATTGCTTGATTTTTGGAGTGTCATTAGAATGCCATTTGAGACCCATTTGTGAGGATCATAGACCCTCTCTTTTTTATATCATTTGGTGTTAGAGCTTTGGTTGGAAGATTAATATTAAAGAAAAGGATTATTATAGTGTACCAATTTTGTTCAAGGTGTTAGAAAAGTTGTCTTTACACTTGAAATATTATTGCTATACTTTTGTATGGAAATGGCCAGATTTTGAATGATAAAACCAAAGGTTGAAGATGAGTTTTGGGACAGTAAAGTTGTTAGTCAAATTGGAGAAGAAGTAGTTATCACTTGTGTTTTTTGTTCAAACTTCACACTCCACCTAGCCTTTCAAAATTTGTCTTCCTTCACAATCACCCTGTTGTTTGCGAAAACTTGTGAATGAATTTAGTCAACTTTGTTGCATGCTTACTTGCTAAAGCTTTTCATATATTAATTGCACCCAAACTTGCCAATTCCACTTGTCATATTATCTTACCAACTCTACCAACTTTTATCCTTATTTTCTCATTAATCATATGCCACATCACCAAAACTTTACTAATTGATCTGAATTGAGAGAGGTTGTAATGCTCCCAAAACAGATTCTTAATGTTCACAATTTCACCTTGAAATCCAGCATTGCTTAAACACCAAAACATCCAAATTCATGCAATTTTCCAACCCCAAATCTAACATATATTCTACTCCAAACAATCACCATTTCAAGCTAGCTTCAAGACTTCAATTTCCACCATCAAACATCACACATTCAAACACCAAGAAAGGTAAGGGATGATGATCAACTCAACACCAAAACATGAACTAAAATTTTTGCAGGAAGACAAACCTCAAGCATAAAGGAAATCTTCCACCAACTTGAGGGTGATCCAAGCATAAAGATTTCTTTCACACAAGCTTAAAGGAAGGCTCCACCCACTTGATACAAGAATCACCAACTTGAATCTTTACCACCAACTTTCTTCTTGCAATGGAAATTGAATGAAGGATTGACACTTGGTTCCTAAGAACAACAAGTTCTAAGAACACAAGGAAGAAAGCTAAAGCTTTCAAATTTTCATTAATTCATCAAAAGTCCCTTTACAATAAGTTTGGATTGCCTTTTATAGGCATGATACAAACCATGGTTAAAATCTAATTAACCCTAATTAACTTAAATACAACTTAAATTAAATAAAATAAAACATAAAAGAGACAAATTACATAAGTTCCCTAAATCTAATTACATTTAAAACTTAAGAAAGAAATACATGTTTAAGCATAACCCTTGGTTGGCTTGGCTTGACTTATCCTTTTGACTTTGAACTTGTTATGTAGCCACTTTATGATTTTGGACTCCTTTGAGGGCCATGAATGAAGGTTAGGATCCATGAACTTCATAAAGTTGCATTGCTTGAATTTGATCTCATTTGTCTTGCCTTTGTAATGTGTATGGAGTTTACTCTTAGTAGGCTTACATGTGTGGTTGTTTTGGACTATGAAATTATTTCTCTGAATTTCCTCTACTCTTGGATGTTTACCATGATCATGAAGAAGTGTTGGTGGAGTGGAATTCATATCACTAATCACCTTTTTACACATCATCACAACTTTATTAATCTTAATCATTATTATTAGTCCTTAATCCACCTTATTCATCTTAATTACCATTCTACTCTTGTCTTATTTATTAGAATACCCTTACTATTTCATCTAGGCCCAAAATAAATCAGCCTAAACATTTGACCAAACTAAGTCCAAATCTAAATCTAAACCCAAACCCAAATTTAATTGTGATGTGATCCCAGCCCATTCCAGCAGCCCCACACTTCTTCATGTTTATGGAATGAAATCAAAAGCCAAAGGAGTCCAAGATATGAAGTCTATGGTCCAAGCCAATCAAACATGCAAGCAAATGGCCCAAGGCAACAAGGTGGTCCAAGAAGAGCTCACATTGGGCTATCCTAGCCCAACCCATGTTCATCAAGGAGAATTAGGCCCACTTACCAAATTTGGCTTCAATTTGATTCAAAGAATGGAAGATATGCAAGTTGCAAAGTCAAGGGGACATGATTCCTTTATTTAAGGAAAAGTGGCATGGCTTGTAATTAATGAAGCATGGGCTCATTTCTCATTTCAATGGCTTAGAAATTTTGTAATATTTTGTAATTTCATTTTTTTGTATTTATATTTAATATTAGGGCTTTGACCATGCCTTTAGGAAGACCATATATTAAGGCATGAAAATATTGTAAAAACTAGTTTTTATCAATATGAAAATCTCTCTCATTTTGGTTCTTGAGTTTGTCTCTTGAATTGATTTGTTCTTCCTTTATCCAAACTTTAGCCAAAGGTTTGGTGGTGGATTTCCAAGTTGGTGGCTTTGCCTTTATGCTTGGAGTATCATTTGGCTAATCTAGTAAGTATTATATGTGTTGCATGGAAAATTTATCTAACTTGAACTTGTAGAACTTATAGTGCTTGCCTTTGGTTTTGTTAATCTTGATGTGGTGTTGACTTGTTGAATGATTTGTGATGAAAATCAGTAGATTGGGATGTTTGATGATGGTTGGAAGTGATGTGTTAAGTATTGGAAGTGATTAGAGCCTAATTTGCATGCTTAAGCTTTTGAATGTAATTTTAGCCAATTTGATGGATTCACATCAAATTGGCTTAAACACTTGCCCACCATTTCTAACCACTGGAAACACTGATTATCATTCCAAATTTATTGTTCATACCTAGAAAACACTATTCACAAAACCTTAATTCCACCTAAATTTCACAAATTTTCCTAACCCAATATAACTTAAACCAATTCACTTACTGACTAGTTGAGATAGTTCCTATTCACCTTACAATTGTGTAAAGTTAAAGACATAAGGTTGGAGAAGCAAATTCATGAGTTGAGAACAATGATGAATGAAAACTTTGACACCCTTTTAAGACTCATGCATAGTATGCCCAATGATTTGGCTAAACTTATACAAAGTCAAGGGTCAAACAATCAAAATCAAGCTAGAACCCCACCTTACCATAAAGAACCTTCCAAACTTGCTCACCACATATATCACACTCAAACTACCCAAGAAAGGACCCCTCATTACTACCAATAAACCACTATTTGAACACCTTTACCTAGTAAGAGAACTTTTATTCTTAGTGAGGCAAATAGTGATAATGATAAACCTAAGAGGAAAAGAGGGAAAGAAGAGGCAATTGAAGGTAAAAATACTCGAATTTAGTGGTAGTTTAAACCTGGATGATTTTGTGGATTAATTATATGCTATAGAGAGAGTTTTCGAATACAAAGGCTATGATGATGAAAAAAGGTGTAAAGTAGCCATATTAAAATTTAAGGATTATACCTTATTATTGTGGGAAAATATGAAAAAAAAGAGACAGAGGAGAGGAAAGAGTCATGTAAGATTATGGGAGAAATTAAAAAGGATGATGAAAAAGAGGTTCTTACCTAAAGACCATAAATTAGACCCATATTTCAAGCTCCATAATTTGAAATAAGGGGACAAGAAAGTTGATTATTATGTTAGGAAGTTTGAAATTTTAAAAATGAGGAGTGACATATCCGAGGAAAGGGAGCACACCAAAGCCAAATTGTGGGAGGATTGAATAAAGAGATAGCTTGCAAGGTTGAATTGTAAGCATACCGCTCATTCTGTTGTTTACAATGTGGCTTTCAAGGTGGAAAAACAAATCCATTCCATAAAAGACACTAATCCTAAGAAGCCATTTAAGGAGAATACTTACTAATAAGGAGCACCATCCTTTACCAAGCCCAATATTTCTCCTAAGGACCTTAGAAAGGCCGAAAGGGTTGAGCCAAGCAAAGAGAAAACCAAGATGCTAGTAGATAATCCCAAATGACTCTGAAAAATAGAAAATGTTTTAAATGTCATGACCCTTAAAGAAATTATGACTATTGAAGAAGCTTGGCAAGATGATAACTTAGAGGAAGAAAATATGAATGGAAGTGATGGCAAAGTCCTTACTGGTCCAAGCCAATGAGAGTTTTTTATGATAAGGAAGATGATACAACCCTAATTAATTGCATAAGAGGAGCCAAGGGAGAAACTATTCCACACTAGGTGCATCATCAATAAAAAGGTGTGTTCGGTTATCATTGATAGTGGAAGTTACACCAATGTGGCTTCCTCAAGTCTTGTAGAGAAATTGAGTTTACCCACATTTGATCATCCTAGACCTCACAAACTATAATGGCCAATCAATGAAGATACCATTCAAGTAAGTAAATAAGTTATGATTCCCTTCTCTATACATAAAAGGTATATGGATGAGCTTGTGTGTGATGTATTGCCAATAGATGCATGTAATGTATTGCTTGGTAGACCATGGTTATATGACAGGGGGGTTTTATGCAATAAGATAGCCAACACTTAAACTTTTAAATATAATCATAAAACCATTACTCTTATCTCTATATTCTCAAACCCCATATTATCCTAAGCACCCTCTCTCATACAAAAGAACTTTCAAAGGGACCTCCTCCTTAAGGCCAAATTGAGACCTAAACCTTATGATAAAACATAAATTTATTTTGCTTGTGACTAAGAAGATGAGTGGTTTTGAAGAAAAGTTGTAAAGAGAAGGTGGTAGTTTCTCAAAAGGCAAATTCAAAGGTCATTTTTTGATTTAAGCTTAAAGCCTCTCCAGCCTAGGGATGATGATACAAATGTGCTTCATAGCCCTTTAACGCAAGAAGATGCAAACATTTTTCACTCAAGCTTAACGGAATTACTATTTTCAAAACAAGACAAAATATAGGCAAAACAAGCTTTGGGACTTCTTTGTAGCCTCTTATGGTCCTTAAAACCACCTCAATTCAAGCTTAAAAGGTCAAACGGGCAAGCTAAAGCCATAGGAGATCAAGAAGAAAAAACATGCAAAAAAACAAGGCACATGAAACCATAGTATGCAGACAACATGTCACATCCACGCGTATGTTGTAGCAGCCTAACTCTGGGTGTGCACATACCTATACATTACAATGCTTTTAGTTTATATAATATATGTATGCGCCCACCTACGTGCATTGGTCTGGCATAATAACACTTTGGTTCTAGACTACACATGTACCATAACATGCCTTATAGTGAGTATGGAATAGTTTTATTTTTTATTTTTTTTTTATGATTACTTATATTAATCGATCAACTTTAGCTAATCGAGTAAGTTAAACCCAAGAGCCTATGACCACCTAGACTCATAACCACAATTTAGATAAATTAAAAGTTATTGGCTTTATTACAGCTTGAACATAGGCCATAGCCTCGAATGACCCCTGCCTTTACCATCAGGCCAAACCTTTGGGGTTTTTTTTTTCTCGTATAATTTGACCTTTCTCTACTTTAACTTTTCATGTTACCTCTTAGGGTTATTTTGATCATTTAATATGTTTAGTAAAGCCTATATAAATGCTTATCTTTCCTTGTGAAAGTTAGAATTTGATGAATTGAAAGTCTTGAAAAACTTTGTGCTTAAGATCTTAAAGCTTAGTGCTCTTATGTTCAACCCTTTTTTCTTTATCCCAATTTCCATTGCAAGAAGGAATTGGTAAAAGAAAATCAAATGGTTAAAGATTAGTTACAAGTTGGTGATATCTTTTTTAGACTTGTATGAAGTCTTTCTTGAAACTTGATTCAATCTCAGGTTGATGGAAGATAATCCTTTAGGCTTGAGTGATGCATCTTTCTAGTTAATTTTCCAAGTAAGTTTGTATCTTATATGTTATGTATTTTGAGCTCCATTACTGCTACATTTCTTTGGCTATGTTGTTATGAATGATGATGAATAATGGAAGTCTTGGGAGTTGAATATACTTAAATTTAATGTTATCCTTGCACGAAAAATTGTTTAACTTGTATGAATTTGTGTTCAATTTTTGGAGTGCCATTGAAATGCCATTTGAGACCCATTTGTAAGGATTAAGGACCCTCTCCTTTCTACATCAAAGACAAAGGAATTAATTAACTGATTGTGCTTTCTCTACATAATCATTCGTAGTTGTATTAGAACCATTTGTAATCCCAACATTATTATATCCTAGGGCATGAGTGATTGTGCAAAGATTATCATAGTATTGAGTAACCCTACTAATAGGTGATGATAATTTGCTTGTGTCAAGGTTTGTTGCTTATGACCTGGTGTAACATGTAGGAGTATGATTTGGTGGTTATGTTCACTGGACAAACCTACAAAGAGAATTTCATAAAGATGATAACTCTTATGTTTATAGAAAGATCCTTTTAATTTTATAGATACATATAGTCTTTTGACTTAAGATTGTTAGACTATCTTATGCTATGAGTGATATAGTTTGATGTCATCAAATGCATGGTCATAATTGAGGTGCTATAAAGGTGAGCAATTAACTATCATCATTAGTATAAAGGCTATGGTGGATCAATAAAAAATTTATCACCCAAGATGGTCAGGATTCAAGCTATGATAAAGCTAATAATCTCTGATTTATCTGGCCTATGGTCACAAGTCTAAGTGGTCACAAGCCTTTAGGTTTATTTTACCCAATTAGTTGGGGTTGATTGGTTAGTATGGGTAGGGATTCTTAGGTCATAAAATAACAAAGAAATTTTCACTCTTAAGCATGAGAGTGGTGACTTTATAAAAAATGTCCATAACCAATAAATTTATAACTATAATATGGTTTGGTTATTGTTGAATCTAATTATGGTTTGAACATATATCTAGATACATGAGAAGTTACTGAGATAGACATGAATTTATGTCTTAGCCTTGAAAGACAAAGTGTGATGAAGAGACTATATTATGGATTAATTATCAAATTGATTAAGTTTAGAGATGTTCGTTGACACTATTGATTAGATGATTATGATGCCTAGCTAAAGGTTACTTGTGATTTGTGTATAAATTTACCCCGAATATGGGCACTATCAATTTAGTAATGAGCTTGTGAGTTATACATAATAGGAATTGATTAGGTTCTAAAGGCATAAGGTTATTGTCTTGGTAGATATGGTGTTTGGGTGATGTCATGTTGGACTTGTCAAATCCATTTGGGTCATGCTAAAAGCCAAAATATGAATTTTTTCCTTAACACATAATCACGCATTTGTTAAGCACATGATCATACATCTTGATAGGTGAGAAAATTCTACGTGTTTATTGGATTACATTTGATAAAAACCAAACATAATTCAAATTTTAAATACTTTGTTAACACACATGAGTGTGTGCCTAGAGTATGATTGTGCATATGGTTGGTGGAACAATTAAGACATGATTAAAATACATTGTACAATATTTACATAATGTACACAATTGTGTGTCATCTAAACATTGATGCACGACCATGTATGTGCCTTACATGATTGTGCATAAGGCTACACGAGTATGCATTTGCCATGTATGGTCCTATGCACCTAAATCTATATAAACACAACTTGGAATTCATTCTTAATGTTTTGATGTTTAGCCAAACATACATCTGTGTGCTATAATCACACACGACCATGCTTGGCCTTTAGTAGCACCATGAAAAGTAGGTAGCCTTCTTTAGCTTTGCTTTATGTAGACTATCGTAAGTGCCACTAGTTCAAGGATTTGTGAAAAGCAAACCATTGCCATGAAAAGACCTTGGTATAGCCTTCAAACACATGTACGAATACTGTGAACACCTTATGTGTGTTTTTTTTTTCCTATTGCTTTATATGTTTGAAAAATAGAGTACCTTATGGTTATCCCCAAACTTTATGTAAGTTTTTGCAATTGTCATTGCATGGTCACTCCTCTAGCAAATTAGGGATTCCTTATAATGGTATCAGAGCCATCATTTTCATATGTACAAGAATGTTTATTTATACCTGTTGTATATTTGCATGTTATTGAATTTTTTTGAAATTTTGAGATAACACGTTGAATTATTTATGCCAAATTATTGAGTTTTAGTTTTTTGTTATTTTATTAGATGAATTGTATTGGGTTGAATGTGCAGGTTGTTTGATTGTTAAGCTTGCTTTCTCGCTATCATGCAAAATCACGTCCATTACACATTGTTATGCATAATGGGAATTGTCGCTAGAATGATTGTTAGTATTCATAACAATTTCAAGCCATTTCAGCATTGGCTTGCTAGAATTTAAGTGGTTCTCTAGCGATTCCAATCACTAGAAATTTTGGAAAACATGTTACACTCAGTCTTCTGTTTTGTAAACACATAGTCATGTGTATTCATTTTGTGCATCTCTACATAGTTGTATGTGAATAACACATGCCCGAGTGTGGACTAAAATCTACCAATACATGTGATCGTGTGTGAGCCAAGCGTCCAATCATGTAGACTTTTGGAATTTTGTTAAATTTCAGGATTGGTCATGCATATGACCGTGCATGGCACTATATACTCATCTGTAAAGTGAAATTTGCACATTTTGAGTTGGTTGACTTTTCAGGGTTAAAGTGTAATTTTACATTATTTAAGGAAAATATGATATTATGAAATTATAGGGATTAAAAAAATTTGACACTTTGTTAATTAATTAAAATTAATTTTAATTATTTATGTAGATTCTAGTGATATGCATGATGCCCGTTATACAAGTTGAGACTTGCCAATAAATGTTTTGGATTATTTTGGAAATGTGTATTTGTAATTTTTAAAATAGGACCTGTGTGTCCTACCTTCTCTTATTTCTTTTGGATGTAATTCTTTTATCATGTCTTTCCCCATGAATGTAACTGATATGTTTGCAAACCATTAAACCCTTGCAAACAATGATAATGGAAATAAACATTTTAGAAATGCAAGCATTTTTGGTTGACCTTAATTTCACTCATCTAAGCCATAAAAACAATCTTAAATGAACCTTCAAATATTATCCACATAGAGTTCCCTTTATCTAGTAATGATCTAGCTACTTTCAAAGACTTCTCAAGTTCTCCAAGAAACCTTACATCCATGCAAAATCCATCAAAGGAGCAGCCAACCATTATAAGAGGTTAAGAAGGACCAAACTGCATGAAAAATTGAAGTAGCAAGTGGCACCACTATGGCACCTAAGCTTTAGGTTTTTAGTATGCTCCCTAATATAGCACCATGTTGCGACACCGAGCTTCTGGATTTTTTACAATCCTTCCTTGTCATAGTGTAATTTTGGCCCTCTTGGCATGGCCTATTTCACCCAAGCATGTATATATTTGGTATTTTTGGTTTGTTTACCCCTTTTTTATTCTTTTCATGTAATAGATCTTCAAGGACATTTTAGTCAATTTTCAAGCTTTGTAAAGCCTATTTTTACAAGAGAAAGGAACATTTGATTGGTAAACTTGAACTTTGTTGGTTCATGTTTGATTTCATCTTTATCTAATTTTTGTGCAAGGAAGCTTGGTGGGGACTTGTGTATATTGGTAAATTAGGTAAGGAAAGGGTACCTAAAATTATTTTTATGCATTTAATTTGATTTAACTTGATATAAGGGATAAAATGGCTAGTGTTAACGAAATTTAATTGAATTGTATGTTATGTTGAAGAACATGATGTGATGTGATAGTGTTAAAGTTATAAGCATGTTGACTATAATTTATTACTATAATGAATTTATAACTATGTCTTGATTATAATTATTGGTTGAAGTGGATTGGTGATGATTTTTTTTTTATAACCTAAGAACCCCTACCTATACCAGTCGGTCATCCTTAATTGATCGGGTAGTTTAAACCTAGGGGCTTGTGACCACCTAATCCCATAACCATAGACTTGGTAAATCAAAGGTTATTAATTTTACTGTAGCTTAAACCCTAACCACTACTTTGGATGACCAAGACCCTTACCACTAAGCCAAACCCTAAGGGTCTGATTGGTGATGATTTGGTAAAGATCAATGGTCATTTAGTTGAGATCTATTGAAGCAGATCATGATAGACAATCATGTATGCCATAAACGCACAACCATACATTTGCGTTTTACAGCATCATGCTCATGTATGTTGTGCATGCACAAGCATACAAAAAGTGTTGAGGTTGTGTTTGTGTTTGGTTGGTGACATGGTCATGAGTTAGTGAGACACAGTCTTAGGCTAGTCAATTCCACATCAACTAGAATTTAGGAGGTTCATAACCTTACAACTTTAAGTTGTACAACCATGCATATTGTTTAGAACTAAAAAAAGGAAGAGTTAAGGAAAAATTAAGAAAAATTACAATTAATAAGCTTTAATACATTTTATACATTTTCATGACATGACATGCCAAACAAGATGATTTTAAGCAAAAGAAATAAAGATGATTTACATAGACCTTTAAATTGAATATACAAGTTTTATGAAAATTAAAAAAAAAAAGTAATGTTTTTTTTTTTAGGGGGGAACTCGAGGGAGCATCTATAGGTTCCCAACTCATTAGAAATTAGAAAACAAGCATCCATTAGAAATTGGATATTGTCATTGCCTAAGCTTATTAAAAGTTGAGTGTTGGTCATACATTCGGTAAGACTTACATGGTTAGGGTGTCAAATCCTTATGTTCATCAGTCTGATTAGCATATGAGTTTTTATGATGTTTCATGACAAGTTTTATGATAAGTTTTATGTTGAGATCTTTGGATCGATTATATTAAGTTTTATGATAAGATCTTTGAATCGATTATAACAAGTTTTCTAAGAATATGATTTTAAGCAAGTTTTAACAAAAAGAAAAGCCTTTGAGCAAAATCATAGTTTTCAACATGTTTTTAATATGACATATATGTTGCATTCAGGAACAAGAGAAAAGAAATTAAGACAAGATTTAAGAGAAATTAAGGCAAGTTAATAAATTAAGAATCAAGTATTAAAGACATTAAGATAAGAATTCAAGGTTAAGGGTTATGTATGTAAATTTAAGAATTTTATATCCTAAGTGACATTCCGATCCCTTTCTTTATAAGTTAATTTTGATTTGCATGTTGAGTAGTTGAACATGAGAAGTATTACTTGTTGAGTGACTTGTCACTCATTCATATAGAGCTCGAGAGGTCCCAAACAAGGAGATTCGATTCTCCTTATTTGTTTGTTATTGCTATGCAAGCCTTCTCCAAAATTGTAGAAGAAGTTAACAAAAGAAAGTTTGAATACCATTGGAAATGCTAAGAGAGTAAACTCACCCATCTTTGTTTCATGGATGATCTTATCCTTTTTTGCAAAGTGGAGGAGGAGTCTATTAACGTTTTTAGGAAGGCTCTTGATATCTTCTATCTCTGGTTGGGCTTGAAAGCGAACAGGGAAAAAAGGAACATTTTCCTTGTTGGGGTGTAAAAGAAAAAAAAGGATGGTCTCATTAATATCTTTGGCTATGAGGAAGGCTTGTTTCCTATAAGGTACCTTGGAGTTCTGATGGTGTCTTCCATGTTAATGGTGATTGAACGTAAGCTTTTGATATATAAAATTCTTAGTCCCATTACCTCTTAGAAAAGTAGACATCTTTTTGATGCTGGCAGGCTAGTTCTTATCAAGGCTATACTTTTTAGTCTACAAATCTCTTGGGCATCCCACTTCTTTCTCCCAAATAAGGTGTTTAAGGAAATCAATTCTAGACTTAGGAATTTCTTTTGGAGTGGGGGAGAGATTGGATCAAGCAAAGTTAAGGCGGCTTGGGAAGAAATTTGTAAACCTAAGGGAGAGGAAAGCCTGGGTCTAAATATGAGTAAAGAGTGGAACAAGGCAGCCATGAACTATTATTTGTGCAAAATTGTGTAAAGAGATTGCTCGTCCATGAGGATTAAGTGGGTGAATAAGTATAGACATAAGAATAGGAGTATTTGGAGCATCCAATGTGTCAGTGATAGCCTTTGGTGGTGAAAGAAACTCCTATTGCTTAGGGATAAAATGCAATGCAAAATTGGCCACATTATTGGCAATGGAGAGGACAGTTACCTTTGGTGGGATAATTGGCATCCTCTCAAACCTTTGGCTAAGAAGTTTGGAGAAATAATTATCTGTAACTTTAGAACTAGCAAGCGTGCCAAAGTCAAGGAGATTATTGAAAATGGTGAGTGGAAATAGCCTGTGGCCAATTCTCCAGAGATGATGGAAGTTAAAAATCTTACCCTGGGTAAGTCGATGGAAGGTAAAGACAACATCATTTGGAAGCCTAGCTCTAATGGCACTTTCTTTTTAAGCTCTGCTTGGAATGAACTTTAAAAAACGAAGGATCTTGTTGGGTAAGCCCAACTTATTTGGCACAAAAAGCACATTCCTTAGCATTCCATTATTTTTTAACTCATTGAGGAGGAGACTGACAACTCGAGATAAATTGCAAAGGTATGGCTTATGTCCTAATGCTACTTGTGTGTTGTGTGGCTTGCATGATAAAAACATTGATCACCTTTTCTCTTAATGTGATTATAGTTTTTTTATTTAGCGTAATATTCTCAACTTGAGCAACATTACCATAGGCACCAAGGGTGGAATGAGTATATGGAGGAGATTTCAAGAGATTGGAAAGGAAACTCACTTATGGCTACAATTGCTAAGATGAGTCTAGAGGCGGTTGTCTACAATATTTCGAGAAAGCATAATAATAGTCTTTACAAGAGGAGCTGTTCCTAAAGAGAAAGTCTATGAGATTACCAAAAGAACCATCAAGGACAAAGGAGCAGAGTTGAGTAACTTCACAAACTCTAGCCAAAATAGAACCTTGGCCAATGGTTGGAGCCTTCCGAGTAGTACCCTTAGATAGCCATGTCCTTATTCCTTAGTGAGAGAAGGGGTTTGGAGTCTTTTCTTTCTCATGGATAACTAGAGGAGGGGAGGGAAGTACTTTGGATCATTGGGAGCTTGCTTTCTCAAAGAGTGTTCATATGAATGGAGATGGGATAAGAAAAAGAAGGTGAGGTTTAATACTAACAAATTTTTTGTTTTGTAGGGTATAACCCTGAATGGGGAGATTAGTTGGAAACCATCTGCATTTCTCTTCATTCTCACTTATTTGGTCATTTTGCATTGAGACTCCCTTTGGAGGCTTACTTTCCTCAAGGATTTTGTGAGAAAGAGGATAATGAAGAGATAGCTGATTCATAGCCCTTGGAAGTTGTAGGTGTTCTTTATCTACCCCAGGGTGTTGGTTTCTCGCTTTAAAAGGCAGCTTTGGCACTTATAGACAATGAGGCAAGCGAGGCATCTAATATAGCATGGCAAAAATCAGATGGATGTTATTTTCGCTTGTTGGTGGAGGCTTAAGTTGGATTATTTTAAAGGTAAAAAGTAGGCTTTAAATATTATAATGAAGATTGCTGATATGAATTTCACTTTACCAACACTTCTTCATGATCATGGGAAACATCCAAGAGTAGAGGAAATTCAGAGAAAGAATTCCATGGTCCAAAACAACCACACATGTGAGCCTACTAATAGTAATTTCCACACATATTATAAAGGCAAGATGAATGAGATCAAATTCAAGCAATGTGACTTTATGAAGCTCATGCATTCTAACATTCATTCATGGCCCTCCAAGGACTCCAAAATCATAAAGTGGCTACACAACAAGTTCAAAGACAAAAGAAGAAGTCAAGCCAAGCCAACCAAGGGGTTATGATCAAACATGTATTTCTTTCTTTAGTTTTAAATGTAATTAGATTTAGGGAACTTATGTAATTTGTCTCTTTTGTGTTTTCTTTTATTTAATTTAAGTGGTGTTTAAGTTAACTAGGATTAGTTAGATTTTAACCATGGTTTGTATCATGCCTATAAAAGGCAATCCAAAATTATTGTAAAGGACTTTTTTGATGAATTAATGAAAATTTGAGAGCTTTAGCTTTCCTTTCTTGTGTTCTTAGAACTTGGTGTTCTTGGGAACCAAGTATCAATCCTTTATCCAATTTCCATTGCAAGAAGGAAGTTGGTGGTGGAGATTCAAGTTGGTGATTCTTGTATCAAGTGGGTGGAGCCTTCCTTTAAGCTTGTGTGCAAGAAATCTTTATGCTTGGATCACCCTCAAGTTGGCGGAAGATTTCCTTTATGCTTGAGGTTTGTTTTCTTGCTAATTTTAGTTCATGTTTGATGGTCTTGAAGTTTGCTTGAAGTGATGATAGATTGGAGTTGCATGAATGTTAGTCTTGGGTGGGAAATTTGCTTGATATTGCATGGTTCAGGAGCTTGTTTATTGCTGGATTTTTGAACCATCATTTGAATGCTATTTGTTCACCATTGAAGAGAGATTAAGGGCTCCAATTCACATCAATTGCTCGGTTGAGCCTCCTGTCACGGCATATGCATGCTTGCTTTGTGGTTGGCACCATTATTAAGTATTATCAAAGATTCATCTTGGTATAGACTAATATGCTAGGCACCTGCCCAAGTTGGAGTAAATGGAGAATTGAAAATTTAGTTATGCCTTACTTGAAAACTGAATTTCTTCAACTAAAGGCTAAAGATTGGATTCTTCTCTTCCATTGACAACTAATTAGCCCCAATTGGCTTCAAATCAACCCCATGGTAAAGAGTAGAAGTTTGTGCAAGTGTGAGAATACGATTTTAATAATCCTAGACTGTAAAAAACCATATGAGGGCTGCTTTATAATTGCATGGTAGGTTCTCCACATTTGGTTAAGCATGCATTTTCTCCACGTGGTCCTCATTTTGATTTTCTTGAATGTTAAGGGTGAGAAGTGGTCTTACAGCTAGATTACAACAAAACACACGTGTTGGAACTTAATTGCCTCGAGTAGGACTATGGGAGGGTAGCTAAATCGGGAGGTTTTGGTAATTAACCCATAATGGACTATTCACGGGTCTGCTGTGAACAGTGAATTATGGAAATATGCTACTGATTTGGTTGATTTTTTTTCCCTTTTAAGTTGTCAATTTCCATACTATTAAATCAAGGATTAATGTTGGAGAATTCTCTACCATATTGCACAATGGTTATACTTGGAAAAGGTCACAAAGTTGTTGAGAAAACTCCTTTACCAAGCAAGGAACAGGTGTGATTCTCACATGGATGCTGCACTTATACCTGCTATGGCAAACTATTTTCTTTAGCCTTGGAGTACATGGCACAAGGAATTCAACAAGTTTTTGGC
Organism: Anacardium occidentale; assembly: GCA_026122585.1. Lineage (NCBI taxonomy): Eukaryota > Viridiplantae > Streptophyta > Magnoliopsida > Sapindales > Anacardiaceae > Anacardium > Anacardium occidentale. The sequence continues at coordinate 109,704 of JAJEJH010000609.1, forward strand.
TGGAAAATAGAACTGTATTTTTCCCACAATAGTAGCTCCTTCTTGATATGAATTTCACTCCACCAACACTTCTTCATGATCATGGGAAACATCCAAGAGTAGAGGAAATTCAGAGAAAGAATTCCATGGTCCAAAACAACCACACATGTGAGCCTACTAAGAGTAATTTCCACACATATTATAAAGGCAAGATGAATGAGATCAAATTCAAGCAATGTGACTTTATGAAGCTCATGCATTCTAACATTCATTCATGGCCCTCCAAGGAGTCCAAAATCATAAAGTGGCTACACAACAAGTTCAAAGACAAAAGGAGAAGTCAAGCCAAGCCAACCAGGGGCTTATGATCAAACATGTATTTCTTTCTTTAGTTTTAAATGTAATTAGATTTAGGGAACTTATGTAATTTGTCTCTTTTGTGTTTTCTTTATTTAATTTAAGTGGTGTTTAAGTTAACTAGGGTTAGTTAGACTTTAACCATGGTTTGTATCATGCCTATAAGAGGCAATCCAAATTTATTGTAAAGGACTTTTGATTAATTAATGAAACTTTAAAAGCTTGTGCTTTTCTCTCTTGAGTTCTTAGAACTTAGTGTTCTTGGGAACCAAGGTGCATCCTTTATCCAATTTCCATTGCAAGAAGGAAGTTGGTGGTGGAGATTCAAGTTGGTGATTCTTGTATCAAGTGGGTGGAGCCTTCCTTTAAGCTTGTGTGCAAGAAATCTTTATGCTTGGATCACCCTCAAGTTGGTGGAAGATTTCCTTTATGTTTGAGGTTTGTTTTCTTGGTAATTTTAGTTCATATTTGATGGTCTTGAAGTTTGCTTGAAGTGATGATAGATTGGGGTTGCATGAATGTTAGTTTTGGGTGGGAAATTTGCTTGATATTGCATGGTTCAGGAGCTTGTTTATTGCTGGATTTTTTGACCATCATTTGAATGCTATTTGTTCACAATTGAAGAGAGATTAAGTGCTACAATTTCATATCACTTCTTTGAAGAACTCTACCAATGGAAAGGGCTGTAGAACTGGAAAATAATGAAAAACTTCATAAATGCAACCAAGTGCAAAGAAGGAGAAACTATGACTACGGGAGAGGAAGATGCTGGGATTTTGCTATGGGATTTTATGTGAAAAGGGAGGATATAAATAGGGCGAAAAGTAGAATGATTCAGAGGAGCAATCAAATATCACAAGAGCTTGAGGCTATGATACTTGATCCTTAGGTTGAAGGCATGAGACGACAACATAACAAAGGAAGGAATAAAGCTCAAATGCATGAGCTTTGGTTCTTAGATCCTAACCACTTGATGTCCACCCTTGTTAATCTTGTAATTCACAAAGCTTGTGGTAGAAGTATATTGCATAATTTATGTTGGTCTGGACATATCTTTTGTAAATGCCTCTTGTGTTTTGTATAGTGTCCTTTGTTCTAGCATTTTTGTTTGCATTCAGCCTCTCTTGCACTCCATCTTTGCAAGAGCTCAAATAGAAATGCAAGAGGGGCTAAACGGTCTGTTGTTGGGTTGGATAGTGGGTCTTTACCACCTAACTATTGTAGCTGAGCTTAGGTTATATTTTTTGTTTTGTTAATATATATACTTTAATTACCAAAAAAAAAGTCCTTTTTCACAATCTAATATCTTAGATATCTCTATATAAGTTTAATTAGATGAAAATGTATTAACGTTCTATGAAATCTATTAGTAAAACTTAGGAAAAATGTTGACTTTGCTACAGTGCTCTCTCTTCTCTCCCGTTTTCAAATATCCCTTGCTTCCCGCTACTGTGCTTTCTTCCTTCTCTTGCGTCTGAGTTGTCTTCCGGCGGACTGTTCTTCATCTCCGGTGATCTCCGACCGACCAGCCTTTGGCTGGTCTGCTCCTTTGCGTCTCTCAGTTTTGTGCTTCTCCTCCTGGAATTCTTGTCCGTTCCAATCCTGTCCTGTCCATGGCTCTGCTTGTGGCTGGTGCTCTTCTTTGCTTTGTGTGGCTTTCAGGTTTGTCTCTCTTCTCCTCTCTTTTTTTCTCCTCCTTGTCCTGTGGTGTCCCGTAGCTTGGTTGCTCTGGTTGGGAGTTTGTGGGTCTTCTTGGCTGGTGTGTTTTTTTGTTTTTGTATTTGTTTGGTTTGGTATGTTTGTTTCTTGAGTGTTTGAGTGTGTGTGTGTGCCTTTCTCTTGGTCTGGTGTGGTCTGTGGTGTCTAATTTATTTTGGCTTTATTTTCTCTGGTTAGTTGGTTGTGTGGTTGGTGTGTGTGGGCTGGTGTTTGTTTGCTTGGTGGTTTCCTTGCAGGAGTTTGGTGTTATGGCCAAAGTCGTCAATGCTTTTGATTCTTCGGATATCATGTTGTGTGATGGTGTGCCTAGTGTGCGTAATCTTAATGAGAATGAGGTGACCCATCCGAAACCTTGGAGTAAATTATTTGGGGGAATAAAAATGGGTGCTGACTTGGAGTTTATTCCCCCTCCGGGTTCTTCTAAAGGGGGGAAATGTATTGTGGAGATTTCGGAGGAGGTTGCGAATGAAGGGGCAAGAAGATGGGAGTCTTGTGCTGTAGGTTTTTTTTTGGGTAGAAGACCTCCTTTTCAAGTTGTGAGAAGATTTGCTGAAAAGTTATGGGGTAATAAAGGGCTTATAGAGGTGACTTCGAATGGGCAGGGTATGGTCATCCTTAGGTTCAAAGAGGCTGATGATTTGAATGAAGTCCTTGACAATGACACTTTGCATATTGGGGGTCAACCTTTCTTTATCAGAAGATGGTCACGGAACCTTTCCATGGTCGCAGAGGAGATTAGGACAGTTGCCGTTTGGGTTAAGATATTTGGTGTCCCTTTAGAGTTATGGAATCCGAAAGGCTTTAGCTACATCGCCAGTGGTATTGGACATCCTATTAGACTGGATTCTATTACAAAAGAAGGTTCGAGATTGGATTATGCTAGAATTTATATAGAGATGGAACTAAATAAAGAGTTTCCTAACACGGTGGAAATCAAGCTACCAAATGGAAAAGTCATTGAATTGAAAATTGATTATGCCTGGAGACCTATCAAATGCCAAATGTGTAGTTCATACGGCCATAGTCGTGAGGAGTGTAAGTTGGGTAGTCATGGAGTGGGGATAAAGAGAAGAACTCAAAGGGACCCCAGCCAGACGCGGAGTGAGCAAGCCCGTGTAGGCGTTAATAACCGGATGGGTGATAAAGGAAATGACGGGAGCTTGGAAAAGAAAAGTGAACAATAAAAAAGAGGAAACTGTGGGGAAAAACATACTTGAAATTCGTGAAAATAGATTCGAAGTGTTAAGAAGGACCAATGATGAAGAGGGGGTTTGTGATGCGGATGGTGAGATTGTTGAAGTGGGGAGGAGGTTTGATCACCTCGAGGAATCGTACCCGCCTCCTGATTTGAATAAGGGGTCAAGCTTAGATCTTCACAACGGTGAAAATAACGAAGAATTAAGGACAGGTAAGGAGAATGCCAAAGAGTCCATTGAGTGTGGAAAGGAAGGTGAAGTATTAGAGGATTCACCCCAGGTTAGACCTTTTGGTAAGGGTATAATGGTGGATGAGATGGAGATAAGGAAAGTGGGTAGTAAGAATGACCTTAGAGGAAATAGAAAGAAGAGTGGGAAAAAGGGGGGGAACAAATCTCCTGCACTTAAGATTAATGGTTAATTTGGCTTCTTGGAATATTCGGGGCCTTAATGCCCCTCTAAAACAAAAGGAGATTAGGAAGTTTATTAGGGGTAACTCCCTTGATATTGTGGCTATCTTGGAGACGAAGGTTAGGGAAAGTAACAGTGGGATTGTTAAAGATAGCATAGGTGGTGATTTGAATTGGGTTAATAATTATAATTTTTGCCATAGGGGTAGAATTTGGGTTTTGTGGAATGGTAGTAGTATAAGATTGCGTATGTTGGAGCAAAGTGAACAATTTATTCACTGTGAGATTGAGACGGTGGCTAGTGGCAATAAGTTTGTGGCTACTTTTGTGTATGGGGATAATGGGTATATTGAACGAAGAAGGCTTTGGGAGGACATTATTAGGATTTACAATAACATGGGTAATACGCCTTGGGTGATAATGGGTGATTTTAATGCTATTAGGAAAAGAGAAGAGAAAAGTGGGAGTTCGAGACAATGGACTGATCGGGATGAGGAGTTCAATGATTGTTGTAATAGGGCCCACCTTGATGAGCTTAAACTTATTGGTCCTCTGATGACTTGGAGCAACATGAATGAGGGGCCTAGTAGGGTTGCTTGTAAGTTGGACAGAGTGCTGGTTGGAGAAAAGTGGCTCGATAAGTTCCCTAATTCTTTTGGTGTGGTGCTTCCTAATGGGATATCTGACCATAGCCCCCTTGTTGTTCGATGTGAGGATAATGAGTACTATAGGAAATGTCCCTTCAAGTTTTTTAATTTTTGGGCCTCAAATACTTGGTTTTTGCCTTTGGTTAAAAAGTGTTGGGATTCCATAGTGGTCGGAAACCCGATGTTCAGATTGGTTAGAAAATTAAAAATGGTGAAAAGAAAGTTAAGAGAGTTAAACTGCAAAGAATTTTGGTGCATCTCTGAGAGGGTCAAACAAGCGAAGGACAAATTGGACTTTGTTCAAAATAGACTGCTTAGATCCCCCTTGGATGAGAGATTAAACATAGAGGAAAAGGATTTGTGCAGAGAGTATCAGAGGATAAGCTGGATGGAAGAGTCCTTGCTAAAACAAAAATCGAGGATTAATTGGCTGAAAGAAGGGGACTAGAACTCGAGATATTTTTTCAAGTGCCTTAAAAGTCGGCAGAATAGAAATTCCATTAGTGCTATTTTGGATGATAATGGCAACATGGTTTATGAGAAAAGTCTTATTAAAGACAAGCTTGTGGGACACTTCAAAGATATTCTATCCAATGTGAATGGGGATATGGACATGGATCAAATGCCTCAGTGGTTTAATTACAAGATCTCGGATGTTGCGGCTCAAGATATGGTTAGAGAAGTTTCTGAGGATGAGATTAAGTCTACCATTTTTGCGATGAATGATAATAAGGCTCCTGGTCCTGATGGTTTTGGTGCCAAGTTCTATAAAACGGCTTGGGAGATTGTTGGTCACGATGTGGTTGACGCGATTAAATATTTCTTTGACAATGGTTCGCTCCTTCGTGAGGTCAATTGTACTATTCTTGCCTTAGTGCCTAAATGTGATAATCCCACTCATGCTAATGACTTCAGACCTATTGCTTGTTGTAACATGATTTACAAATGCATTTCGAAAATCTTAGCCAACAGAGTGAAAGGGATTCTTCCGGAGTGTGTGAATAGAGCTCAGGCGGCCTTTATTAAAGGAAGAAGGATTGGAGATAACATCTTGTTGTACAATGAGCTTCTCAATAAATATCATAAAGATGTCGCCAACAGGAAAAAGTGTGCTATTAAAATTGACTTGATGAAAGCGTATGACATGGTCAGATGGGATTAAAGAATGTATTACCTCCCCCATGTTCTCTGTTTGCATTAGTGGTGAGTTGGAGGGTTTCTTTAAGAGTTCTAGAGGGCTAAGGCAAGGGGACCCTATTTCTCCTTACCTCTTTGTGATTGCTATGGAAGCCTTCGCTAAGATTGTTGAGAAGGAGATTATGAAAGGGAAATTTGAGTACCACTGGAGGTGTAGAGAGAGTAATATTACGCATCTGTGCTTTGCGGACGACCTCATTATGTTTTGTTGAGCGGACAAGCACTCCATCAAAACTTTTAAGGATGCTCTCGATATTTTTCAATATTGGTCTGGCCTGGGATCAAATCGTGATAAAAGTAACATATTTCTCTCAGGGGTGGGTAAAGAGGAAAAAAGAGGCCTGATTAATATCCTTGGGTTCAATGAAGGGACTTTTCCCTTTAGGTACTTGGGTGTGCCGATGGTTTCCTCCAAAATTTCCGAAGCTGAATGCAAGCCTTTGATCAATAAAATTGTGAGTCGGATCTTCTCTTGGAAGAGTAGATACCTTTCTTATGCTGGTAGACTGGTGCTTGTCAAAGCTATTTTATTTAGCATTCAGGTGTTTTGGGCCACTCACTTCTTCTTTCCTAATAAGGTCCTTAAGGAGATTGATACCAAGCTGAGGAATTTTTTTTGGAGTGGGGGAGAGGCTAATCTGAACAAGGCGAAAGTTGCTTGGGAAGAGGTTTGTAAGCCATATGAAGAGGGGGGATTAGGGATTAAGGCAAGTAAGGAATGGAACAAAGCTGCTATGGCTCGTCACCTATGGACTATCATTTGTGGTGACGATTCTTCCATTTGGGCTGATTGGATAAAGAGAAACAGAGTAAAGAATAGGAGTATCTGGAATATTGAAGCCTCTTGCGATAGCCCTTGGTGGTGGAGGAGGAAACTTCTCAAGTTAAGAGACAAGATGCATAATAGGATAAGTCATATTGTGGGAACTGGGGAGGACACTTTTGTTTGGTGGGACAATTGGCACCCTCTGGGGCCTCTTGCCAAAAGGTTTGGGAACAGAATAATCTATGACTCGGGAATGGAGAAGAATGCTAAAGTCAAGGAGCTCATTGAGAATGGTGAGTGGAAGTGGCCAGTGGCTAACTCTTACGATATGATGGAGGTTAAGAACACTCCCTTAAGTAAACCTAGGATAGGAGCTGATAAAGTTGTTTGGAATCCTTGTGGGAATGGTAGCTTTTCCATCTCTTCAGCTTGGAATGAGTTTAGAAAGAAGAATAACTTGGTGGGTTGGGCTCACCTCATTTGGCACAAGAAGCACATCCCTAGGCATACCATCATCCTCTGGCTTGCACTGAGGAAGAGGTTACCCACTCGTGATAAATTGCAAAGGTATGGTTTATGTTCTAATATTACTTGTGTGTTGTGTGATGTGTCTGATGAGAATATTGACCACCTTTTCTTTCAATGTGATTATAGTCGATTTATTTGGGATAATATTCTTAACCAGAGCAACTTGAGTTGTAGAGGACAGCCTTGGGAAGAGTATGTTGAGGAGATCTCCCGAGAGTGGAAAGGGAAATCTCTTAGGGCCACTTTAGCAAAAATGAGTTTGGGTACAATTGTTTATAGTATTTGGCGGGAAAGGAACAATAAAGTCTTTTCGAGAGGGGTCTTACCTAAAGAGAGAGTTTTTATTAATGTAAAAAGAGTCATTAGGGACAAGGCGGCGGAGCTAGGTAACTTCCCTTATTCATTCCAGAATAGCTCCCTTGTGGATTCTTGGGCTCTTCCTTTGTGTACTCTTAATAACCATGATCCTTTTTAAGTGGTTGTTTTTTCTTCTCTCTTGCTTCTTGTGTCTTTTAAGGGAGAGAGTTCACTGTAGCCTTGTGAGAGATGAGTCTATTAGATTGAGAGAGGTTAGGTGTTATTCTAGAGGGGAAGAAAAGGGTTTTTGGAAAGTTCTAAGTTGGAGAGGAAATTTGTGGGGGTTTCTTTTGGTTTTGTTGATAACTCATATGTGGGAAGGGCTTCTTTTTCTAACTTTGCTTATTTGTTTTGCAGGTTATTCACAAGAGACTAACCTTGTTTCTCTTGAGCTTTGGTTCTCCTTTAGGTATCTTGACATGTGGTTTAATTATCTTGGAGAGGAATGCACATTGTTTCAGCCAAAAGAAAGCATTATGGATGATTTTGCGAGTAAAAGGAAGATTTTGCTTGAGGACTATCTTGTTTGGTGCCGCCTTCACCCCTCCTACCTTTGCGATGTTTCACCAAGGGAGGAAACTCATTCTAACCATTTGAGGTGGCTTGTTGAAGGAATTATGTATAGTGGACAGGTTATTAGAAGGCAAGTTTGTATGATTTCCCAAGCCAATGGTCAAATTTGGCACTTTAAGCAAATTCAAAGGAATGAAGGTTGTCCTAAAAAGCTTGCCAATGTTTACACTTGTGGGAACTGGTTAAGGAAAATTTGCACTCCTTTGGCTGGTATTTATACTTGGTGGAGCAATTCTTTTATTGTGTTGGTGCATGCCTTCCAACTCAAGATTCAATTTGGAGTTTTCAAGGATTTTAGGGATAATGAAGGTTGGTTCTTGAGCCATACATATAGTTACACGTGCGGGGATGTTTTCGCCAAAACTTTCACCTTCCGAAAGGCCTTTTTACGCTGCTTTTTCTTTGACAGAAACTGTATTTACTGTTCACAGAAGCAGTCCGTGAACAGTAAAATCTGCATTTTTTCTAGATTCAAGGCTGATTTTTTTGGGGTTTTGGCTGCCTTTTTGTGTGTGATGCATTGGGCACTTTTCAAAGGCATTTTGGGCAATAAAAAGGGCAATGTTAAGACTCCAAAGTGGTGCATTTCAAGGCTGGAACGTATGATTTTGGTGGCTGTTTTATTGGTTGGAAATCAGTCCTGGAGCATTATCTTTATCTTACCCGGTAGGTTGAATATAGGCAATTGTCCCTCCAATTTGCAAGCGGCCCTGAATTCTCAAGGGGGCCGCATTTGGGACTCGTCGACTATGTCTTTAGGTGAGTTTAAAGCAAGTTATTCTTATCCTTATGGGATTGATGTGTTCAAGGGCTGGTGGTTTGCTCTCGGCTCAAGCATGGTGGATGGAGCTCTTTCCTCCTTTAGGCTCCTTTGTTACTTCGCATGAGAAGATTTTATGTTCCTTGCTATTTGTACAACTTCGATGTACATATTGGTTACATAGGTTTTAGGTTGTAGTTTCTTGGTTTTTGTGACTGTTTTCTGGATTGTATAAAAGTTTGGTGTAGGTGCTCTCTTTGTGTTTGGTTTTGGCCCTCTTGAGCCCTCTCTTTGTTTTGCCTAGGTAGGCTCTCAAGAGAGTAGGGGTTCTTGTAGTTGTTCCTTGTTTTGCGGGCGTTCTCTTACGCCGCACTTAGGTTGTTAGGGCTTGCCCTTTGTGTTTGGTGTTTATAAATATACTTACTTACCAAAAAAAAATCTATTAGCTTTTAGCACAAATCTATTATGTCTATGACTATTGCATGTATCGAATCATATGTTCTATTCAATTAATTCATGGTTTGAATTCTCATAGTTTTTATGCAATATCACCTTTCGGTTTCAATCACATAATAAAAATCCTATTGAAAGATGATCAGATTTTTAATGGACATTAAGTTCAGAACACATCATGAAATAACATATTCTTTAATCAAAATCAAGAAACACTATAAATCCATGAATTAGTTAGCCTTAGTCTTAGCAAAAAAGATTTAAATCGTCTTTAAGTAGGAAAAAATACTCAAATTCAAGGAAAACATAATGAAGATAGAAAATAAAATTCAATGGAATCCTTGAATCTTTGTTGAAATCTCCTTGAAATTTTCTTACAATTACAATCCTTGTTGTTTAAGCAATTGAGTCTTTAAACAAAATTAAAAAAATCTCAAGTTTGAGTGAAAAATCTCTCAAAGAATGTTCTAAGGTGGCTCTCCCTTTACTTAGGAATACATTTTGTATATAAAGTCTAGAATTAGGGCTAGAGTTTCAAAAAAAGTGGAAAAATTTTGAACGGTGTCATACTGTAGGGTTGCACTACTGTATCGAGCTTCTGTTTGTTGCATGAACTTCTACTTGCTAAGCATGCCATGACATGGTGCCATTACCTGTGACTCTTATGCACATTGTAGCATGGCACCACAAATGATCTGAATTGAAAGGGTTGTAATGCTCCCAAAACTGATTCTAAAAGGCTTACAACTCCACCCTAAAAATCTAGCATTGCTCAAGCACTAAAAACATCCAATAATTTAAATTTTTGCAAGAAAACAAACCTTAAGCATAAAGGAAATCTTCCACCAACTTGAGGGTGATCCAAGCATAAAGATTTCTTGCACACAAGCTTAAAGGAAGGCTCCACCCACTTGATAGAAGAATCACCAACTTGAATCTCCACCTCCAACTTTCTTCTAGCAATGGAAATTGGATAAAAGATGCAACTTAGTTCCCAAGAACACTAAGTTCTAAGAACTCAAAAAAGAAAAGCAAAAGCTTTTAAAGTTTCATTAATCCATCAAAAGTGCTTACAATGAGTTTGAGTTGAATTTATATAGGCAAGTTACAACCATGGTTAAAACATGCTAATCCTAGTTAACTCAAAATATAATACAAGTTAAATAAAGAAAATATTAAAAGAAAATTACAAAGATATTAAAGTGGCCTAAATACTACTTAAAATGCAAAATTATAAGGTAAATAATTCTAAAATATTATATCTTGCATGCTTGTATTTTCCTCTTCATTAATTTGCCTAGGATTCTAATCTTTGACTTGAGTGTTCAATCCGAATTGATTACTTGAATTCGATCCGAAGAGTTGTTAGCATTCGAATCCACATTGAAAGTCATTCAAAATTCAAAATATCAAGACTGGAGCATTGGGGAAAATTATGGAATCAAAAGGCATGCAAATTGACTTGAAAAATGCTGAAAAAGTGAAATGAAGGCAGAAGGCACGCAGGAGCATGGAATGGGCGCTGGGATGCATGCATAGGCTACTGGCGTGTGCTAGGCTAGGCGCGCAGGTGTGCGCTGAAGGCATGCAAGCGCAAAGCACTGGCATGTGCGCAGGCGTGCGGGCACGAGCACTAGCGTGCGTGCGACTGTTCGCGCAAGGCAGGATAGCAGTGCCGAGTAGGGGAAATTTTTGCACAGCCTTTTATAAAACTTGACTCTTTGGTGTGTCGTTTTCAAATTTTTTGAATTCCGAGCATTATCCAAAGGCCTTGAGGAATATTATACACACTAGTCCATGAGACGTTGGTGTTATCGTGCACAGTTGGAATTATGACTTTCAAAGGCACATTTGGTCTTCTTTATTGAGCAGATAACTGGAATGCACTTTTGAAGGCTTGACATACAAATTGTGGGCATCGAAAACTTGATTGTTGAAGTCACCTTCAATTTCATGCACAAGAGCGGATATGGATTCATATCAACAAAGCTTGGGTTCTACCTTTCGTGTACCCATCTTCCTTCTCTTCCATTATGGCATGGCACTGTAGTGCCCAAGTTTTGTAATGCTAGCATATTCCATGCCATGGTGCTAGGCTCAACTTGCTCTCTTTGCTTCTGCCTCTAAGTTTTTTGCCTCAGTGATCATTTTTTGCCTTAAGCACACTCCTTTAGCATCATTTCAGTTTAAAATTGCATAACCCCAAATACTAAATAGCAAATAACCTAAGGGGTGGTGAATAGGTTGTTTAGAAATATTTTGCAATTTTAAACCTTTTCCTATTCTACCAACTCAAATATACATATAATTCAAATCAAACACAACTAACCAAATAAACAATATTAACACAAATTAAATAGAGTAAGGGAAAGAAATGCTCAGTCAATTTTATAGTGGTTCGGAGCTTTGACCACAAGCCTCCTACGTCCACTTCTTCAAGCAAATCCTCTTGAAGTTTCCACTAGTTGAATCGGGATTACGCCTAACCGCTTACACTAGTTGATTCGGGATTGCACCCACAATATAGTTTTGATTCAAGGGAATTTCGTCCTTAACACTAGTTATACGGGATTGCGCCCAAAAAGTTTGTAAGCAAGATACGGAAATAATATTGCCTCTCTAAGGCTGATAAACAATTTGCACAAATAAAATTTCCTCAAGAATTTGCAATGAGAGGAATGAAAGATGAAGTGTGAGATTGAGAGAAAATTGGAGTTTAGTTGAGTGCACTTATTCTCTAGCCATTCTCACTTCAAAGAGCCTCCAATTTATAGCTCAAAGCTTACTGGAAAAGGTAAGGATCTGTTGGAGAAGAAATAGATCCGTTGCAACATTTAAAGTTGAAAATTTGCTCTTATGTACGGGCGTGAACATATATTCACGGACGTGACCTCGTCATTTAATGCCTCGAACTGTTCTCCCAACAATTAAATTTTTCTTAGCGCCAGCACATGTACGGGATCATTTATGGGCATGACTTCGTGTCCCTTTATTTTCTACGGAGTCATGCACGACATCCTATACAAGAACATGTACGCTCCATATTTTTGCCTACGCACGGACATACATTAATGATCCACAGGCGTACATTATTTTGACTCTTGAAACCTTGACCTTGTACGGGCGGAACTGATCGTAACTCCGAGGTGTGACTCCCTTTACATTTTCACGAGCATGAATGCACATGTTACAGGCATACATATAGGTTGACTACTTTTGACTCATGTACAACGCACTCACGAGACATTCATGCTTGTGACTGACAAGGAGTTGGTATAGCACGGGAGTACATATTAAGTGTACCGGTGTGAATAACCAATTCCTTTTATATAGAATCGAGCACGGGCAGCGTTACGAGGGCGTGAAAAAGCATGTACGAGATCGAATAGCTCTATGTACAGGCGTACATAATATATTCACAGTCGTACATTTTGCCTGCATAACATGAAAATAATTTTGGTCATATTTTCAAACATGCCAGGACATATTAATCAATTTAACATCATTTTTTGTTATCATCAAAACACCTAGGGGTTCAACAAAAATCATAGAAAATCTTGTAAAACTTTGGGTAAAATTGTAAAATCTCACTTGAAATAATCTAAAATTACACCTAAATCATGCGTGTGCCCAACACTCATTATTGTGTTTATGCTTAAGAGTGACAAATCCTCTATTAATCCATTATAACGGATGCTTGGATCTTAATATAGCCAAACACCACCCTTATGACACCTTTATGGTGATACATTAGATGACATCAAAATACATCAACCCTTATACAGACCAGTCTAGTATCGATTAAGTTACAAGACCACATGTATCCCTCCAATTAAAAAGATATTTGCATAGACATTATGATGTGAATCCATCAAATTGGCTAAAATTACATTCAAAAGCTTAAGCATGCAAATTAGGCTCTAATCACTTCCAATACTTAACACATCACTTCCAACCATCATCAAACATCCCAATCTACTGATTTTCATCACCAAATCAACACCACATCAAGATTAACAAAACCAAAGGCAAGCACTATAAGTTCTATAAGTTCAAGTAAATAAATTTTCCATGCAACACATATAATACTTACTAGATTAGCCAAATGATACTCCAAGCATAAAGGCAAAGCCACCAACTTGGAAATCCACCACCAAACCTTTGGCTAAAGTTTGGATAAAGGATGAACAAATCAATTCAAGAGACAAAACTCAAGAACTAAAATGAGAGAGATTTTCATATTCATAAAAACTACTTTTTACAATATTTTCATGCCTTTATATATGGTCTTTCCAAAGGCATGGTCAAAGCCCTAATATTAAATATAAATACAACAAAATGAAATTACAAAATATTACAAAATTTTTAAGCCATTGAAATGAGAAATGAGCCCATGCTTCATTAATTACAAGCCATGCCACTTTTCCTTAAATAAAGGAATCATGTCCCCTTGACTTTGCAACTTGCATATCTTCCATTCTTTGAATCAAATTGAAGCCAAATTTGGTAAGTGGGCCTAATTCTCCTTGATGAACATGGGTTGGGCTAGGATAGCCCAATGTGAGCTCTTCTTGGACCTCCTTGTTGCCTTCGGCCATTTGCTTGCATGTTTGATTGGCTTGGACCATAGACTTCATATCTTGGACTCCTTTGGCTTTTGATTTCATTCCATAAACATGAAGAAGTGTAGGGCTGCTGGAATGGGCTGGGATCACATCACATTAGAGCACCCTCCATATAGAACCTTGTTATCTAGTTAGTCTAATGAACATTTCTAGTATTAGCATGTCGTTATATGTTGCATTAAGTTACAAGTAACCATTTTGATAATGCAAATTGTCACCACCTTTTGATAAGGTTGTTCAATACTATAATAGTCTCATCTCTATTACCAGTGCCCTAGGTCAAGTCCTACGAATAGTTTCTAGAATGACTACCCTTATATATAAGAAAAGCACAGTCGATACATTTGATTCTCAAACTCAGTTCTACCACTATAAGGGTATATTATTTGTAAGATCAAATTCACAAAGTATGCAAAAAAATGAATAAATAATTAAACCCCAAGGCCTTGGCCTAGTGGTAAGGGTAGGGCCTATTCAAGGTGGCGGCTTGGGTTCAAGGTACAATAAAGCTAATAACCCTTAATTTACCTAACAGTGGTTGTAGGCCTAGATGTTCACAGGCCTTTAGGTTTAACCTATCTAATCATTTGGAGTTGACCAACTGGTATAGGTAGGGGATCTCGGGTCATTAAAAAATAAATAAACAATAGAAATGCCTTTATTAATATTCAAATGATTGCAACTGTACAAAGATTCAATTGGCTTAAGGGAACCCACTCTATTAGACTTTTTTTAATATGTAATTTAAATATATCATTCAGAGGTGGGTCATCCATCCAAGACCAATACTTTAACTACGCCTTTATGGCTAGGAAGTATCAGTATGGGGCCATCAATTCAACTTTTATTAATCATTGGTGAACCTACTAAGGAGTCGTACAATGTAAGGTTCCAACTCGTTCGATCAAGTTAGATGCATGCATAGTGTTGGTTATCAAAGTTGATTAGGAGGAACACTTAAAATGATCCAAATGAGAAATCATATATCAGTAACATTTTAAAACTTTAATAAATTTACCATATAAAACACCTACAAAAATATATACCTTGTACATGTTGTTTCATGGTTAAAGCATGCATCAAGATCCATGATCCCATTTAATGGAAGTGTCAACATCTATGACCATCTGTAATCTATACATTTTACATAAGTTCTTGGACCTTGCAAGGAGACGTTTCCAATAAGATCAATTCTATCATATTTGTGCAAATTAAGTACAACACATTATAAACAATCATAGGGTGTATAGAAACCCATACCTATACTAATGACTCCTTCTGAGTCTTTGCATGGAAAAAAGTCACTCTCTGTCAAAAGTATAAAAACACTTGAAAGTGTATGAACATAACACACTATCTAGTGTTTGGATTATGCACAAATTATCATGTTACATAAAATTCACGCAACATTCTGATCATGTCAGATTCTTCAACTAACTACAGACATGGCAGTGCATAAGGCACTCATAGGTCATATGTTAGCAAAAATTAAATTTTGAATTAAATTAAAATTCTTATCCAAACTCTTGACTTGTTCAATCCTTAAGAGACATAGTCATATGTCTAAGACACACACATATTCATGCATCAAGGAAAAAAGCCTAATGATGACTTTCAATCTGATCCAAATGGATCTATCAAGTCCCATGCAATGATGCTTGTAACAATATCTATCAATACGAACATCAAGACTACAATCCTTTTGCCTTAGAGCAATATTAACTCACAATGTGTGACTTACAAGCCATCCTCTAACTCAACAATATTTAAATTTGAGTTGAATCTAGATATAGATCATAAGCAACCTTTAGCAAAGCATCATAACCACCCACTTGGTAGAGTGTAAACAAATAACTCTCAGCTTGATGAACTTGGTCGTTAACACATAATAAAATCCCTTCGTCCTTGTGTCCCATGAGTTTGAGATATAGATATGTATCTATCTCAAGAATTCCTCGTCTATGCAAATGTCTAAACCCAAAATTGGACATGACACCAATCGATCCAACTATGGCTATAGTCTTATTGGTTTGAAGCAACTCAACTGATACAACATCTTATACCCGAGATTAACAAATCTTGTATTGATTTATAATAGCCTTTATACTGATTATGCGGTAATCGATCATCCACTTGTATAACACCCTAGTTACAGAGGCATGTTCGATGACATGAAACAATATCACTCCTAACACAAGATAGTTTGATAGACCTCAAGTAGAATAACTATAGACACCATATTTTAACCCAATAGTTTTGCCCCTCCATGGGACTATTCTGTGTGCCTTAAATATTATTTTAAGCTCAAGATATTGAGCTTATAATTGTCAGTTATCGAACGAATGATTTTGATGTGATCCCAGCCCATTCCAGCAGCCCCACACTTCTTCATGTTTATGGAATGAAATCAAAAGCCAAAGGAGTCCAAGATATGAAGTCTATGGTCCAAGCCAATCAAACATGCAAGCAAATGGCCCAAGGCAACAAGGTGGTCCAAGAAGAGCTCACATTGGGCTATCCTAGCCCAACCCATGTTCATCAAGGAGAATTAGGCCAACTTACCAAATTTGGCTTCAATTTGATTCAAAGAATGGAAGATATGCAAGTTGCAAAGTCAAGGGGACATAATTCCTTTATTTAAGGAAAAGTGGCATGGCTTGTAATTAATGAAGCATGGGCTCATTTCTCATTTCAAGGGCTTAGAAATTTTGTAATATTTTGTAATTTCATTTTCTTGTATTTATATTTAATATTAGAGCTTTGACCATGCCTTTAGGAAGACCATATATTAAGGCATGAAAATATTGTAAAAACTAGTTTTTATCAATATGAAAATCTCTCTCATTTTGGTTCTTGAGTTTGTCTCTTGAATTGATTTGTTCTTCCTTTATCCAAACTTTAGCCAAATGTTTGGTGGTGGATTTCCAAGTTGGTGGCTTTGCCTTTATGCTTGGAGTATCATTTGGCTAATCTAGTAAGTATTATATGTGTTGCATGGAAAATTTATCTACTTGAACTTATAGAACTTATAGTGCTTGCCTTTGGTTTTGTTAATCTTGATGTGGTGTTGATTTGGTGATGAAAATCAGTAGATTGGGATGTTTGATGATGGTTGGAAGTGATGTGTTGAGTATTGGAAGTGATTAGAGCCTAATTTGCATGCTTAAGCTTTTGAATGTAATTTTAGCCAATTTGATGGATTCACATCAGATTTCCATAGAAAAGTTTGTTTGTTATCTCCTTAAATTGTGCTTAAACTAATATTTAAGATCCTTGAGCCTTTTTTGAGTATAAA
The DNA here is from genome assembly GCA_026122585.1 of Anacardium occidentale. Lineage (NCBI taxonomy): Eukaryota > Viridiplantae > Streptophyta > Magnoliopsida > Sapindales > Anacardiaceae > Anacardium > Anacardium occidentale. Next base: position 126,566 of record JAJEJH010000609.1, read on the forward strand.
AATCTTTGATCCAACCAAGTAGATGACTTTATGATTGGTTGCAAAATAATGGACTAGTATGTATGTATGACAATGTAATATACAGATGCATGAATGCATTGAATGTAATTTCTCGCCACTTTGTTGCTCTTTTCACCTCCTTATTGCTCCAAAAAGAATCAAAAAGTCAACCTCTTTATTCTATCTTATGTAGGGTTTATTTACCAACTAAGTCATCAGAAACCTACTAAATTGGTACTATACCTAAGATATCTTTATATTTATTAAATGCCTATTTCAAATCATGTTAGAAAAATGTTGTAAAGAATTTTAGATCCAATATTTCAAAAGGTTTTCCGTTATGGATGAGGACTACTTGATAAAAGTTTGGTAAAATTCTAGATACCATATTTAAAAGTATATTGAGTCATGTTATGGTGAATTTGATGAATCAATGTCTCTAAAAGTGTTCCTTTGGAAAAGGGACTACTTAAGGAAAGAGTAATGAAATTCGAGTGACATACTCTTAGTATATTTTCAAATAGGTTTCTTAAATTGACAAGACTTTACATATAAGGGATCAACTCGATTAAAAGCATCCAATTTGGTTTCTAAGGGTAAGGCTTCTAATGGCTACTATATAGCTCGACGTGGGATAAGGCCAAAGGTTACTAAAGGGTCTTTTTTTATAGGCAAACATACGTGCCAATGGCTGATATACGAGACAAACCCCTTAGACCAAAAAGGTTTCCAGGCCAAGTTAGATCACTATCAAGGTTAAAAAGGATAATTAGAGCTTAGTAGGTGTCTTATATTGTGAATTGGGAAATTTCATTAAATATAAGAAACATGATTAAAAAAAATTACATCAAAATCAACTCATTATATTTGCCTTAAATGGAGTCACAAAAAAACTATGAAGATAGTTTTTACACTGTCAAGCCATGTTGATTCAATTGATACCATTTTTTTTTTCTTAAATAAGACTAAGGGAACAAATGCAACAATTTTTTAGCCTGTGTGAAGCTAGACAATTTATGGATCCCTAGCAAAGAACCTAACCAAATGCACTTTCCTAATGAAGGGGTTTAGTCAGCTAGGTACAACGGGGGAAAGTGTTAAGCACTTACGTCGCTTACTTTAAAAACCGATCTCCACTCAAGTGGTACATATGAAAATGTTTATGTATTAGCAATTTGATTCCCATTTTTAATCATGAAATACAGTTAAAATATTTAACATATATCAAATTAAAACATCCACAAAGCATTTAAAATAAACCATACACCCTTAGAGCCCAAGAAAGTAAAATTTAAATTACAAACCCTTTTAAACCCTAAACAAGCCTAAGAGAAATAAAATTATTACATGCCATTTTGTCAAACACCTATACATGCACTAAAAAATGAAAAAATAAACACTGTTCGCCCTTAATTCCAAAGCATTAAACATAAACATTCAACCTTAGTCTAATAAATGCATAAATTTAAGCATTCATCGTTAAAATAATAAATACATAAATTTAAACCTTCACCTTTAAACTAATAAATGGATAAATCTAAACATTCACCATTAAACTAACAAATGCATATATCTCAACATTTTCTGTTAAACTAATAAGTGCATAAATCTAAACATTCATCATTAAACTAATACATTAAAAATAAACACCCACTCTTAGTCTAGTAATTAAGGCAATAATTTATTTGATCATGCAAAATAAAGATATGATTAGTTTGGAAATTTGTAGAATAATTAAACAAAAAAAAAAGAGCTCATTTTTGTGAATTTTCTAATTGATCGATAGACAAGTGGCAGAAGTCTCGTCCATGGATTGATTGGACCGTTCACTCTCCTCACAAGCTAACTAGCATATCTGTGTTTAGAAACATATGAAGTAGGGGTGAATAGAACAAACAATAAGGCATACAAACTATATCAATAGAATAATTTATTCATTCTAAACAATCTAGCAAGCATTCTTATGATCAATCAAAATGGACAATTATGAATATTCAAACACAACATGAGCAACAAAATAAAATGCAGAATGAAATGATCTTCCACCAGACACTTATTATTGATACATGAAAATTTATATAAATGATTACCCATGAATCAAAATCATGTAATAGGCCATTCACAAGCAATACAAAATAAGCTAAGGATGCCATGAACCAAATGTTTGCACATGAAATACTCTTATTGTAAAAATTTATGCATAAGGCTTGATCAAAAGATAATAATCATCCATCTAACTAGGTTATGCACATGTAGAGAAAAGGTTGAAAGAATGACATATATAACCATTTATGATTTGTTAGTATTTATAAGTAGATGGTCCTTAAGACAAAGATCCATGCACCAAACATTTCACATCCTCAGGTCATTAAAATCAAACTATTAGGGTAGATGCCCTATAGCCATGTGTCTGTGATTGTATTTTTATGTATTCACTCGTAATTTGTAAATACCTTGTACTTATTAATAAAAAAAAGCATTTTAATTATATAAATGTTATATTACATTGATATATAAGACGTGTCCTTAGTATAATAGAATTGAGATGATATAACAAGTTAAGTAATTGTGCTTTTCATACGTACTTATTTATGACTATACTAGAACTGTCCATAATCCCAACATCACTATAAACCTTGGAAAAGAGTGATGGTACGAGAATTATTATAATATGCGTAATCTTATTAAAAGATAGTGATTTTCAAGCACTAAGGTTTATTGATTATAGTTTGGTCCCACATATGGATGCATGATTTAGTGATCATGTTCACTAGATAGACCTCATGATGAGGATTCTATATAGATGGTACTACTTATATCTATAGATCAACCCGCATCCCTTGATATATATATGTGGTCCTTCGACTTGAGGTTTCTTAAACCATCTTATGCTAAGTTTTATGTTGTTTGACATCATCAAATGTACCATTGTAACTGAAATGTTATAAAGGTGAGTGATTAGTTGTATCATGATCAATATGAAGGCTATGATAAATTAACATAGGATTCATCAATCTTGAGCATGGGATAAGTTTCTTAATCGAGTTTTCAAAAACTAATAAGATTGTGGCCACAGTTAGATTAGTTATTACTATATCTAATTTTTAATTTGGGTATTTGCATATATGAGGGGTTTTTAAGATAAACACATATCTATATCTTAGCCTCATGAGACATGGTGATAAAAAGGATTGTACTGTATGTTAACTATTGGGTTGATCAAGTTGAGAGTTATTCATTGACACTTTACTAATCAAGTGATACTAGAGGTTGCTCATGGTTGTACCTATATTTGACTTGAATTTAAATACTACCAAGATGGTATGGGTCATACATTAAAGGAGTTAATATTACTTTAAGGTAGAGGATTATTGTCCTATTGTTTTTGTTGATGGGCAATGTAACACTTGGCTTGTTAGGTTTATTTGGATTGGATTGATAGCCAAAGTTAACCTTTTGTTTTAACACATGCTCGTGTGTTTATCTAATACACAATTATGTGTCTTAAGGGTTGGATAAGTCAAATGTGTGGAAAATTTTGATTTTGATTCAAATTTGGATTTTGCTTTCATATGACCATGTGTATAGTTAGTCAAAGAGTCTTACATGATCATAATATCATAAAGATAAGGATAAAGATGTGATAATTTATATGTTATCCAAACACTAATGCATGGTCATGTGCTATATGCACACAAGCCTGCATGAGGGTTGTACAGTCATTTGATTCATTCACATTATTATATGCTTATCTTTGGATAAAGAGAAACAAGATAAAGTTTTACGGTTCTTGGTTTTTTCATATACACAGAGTTATATATCTGTGCCATCCCTAAATATGCCTATACATAAACACAAACATATGTGTTTTATTATGTATTAACATCCCAAACGAAAACTGAGTCACTTACTACTCCTATAGACCTTTAATTGTTACCATATTTTCAAGGGATCTATGTGCATCAATTTCCAACATAAAGTTTGATAGTCAGGTTAGTTATTAAGCGTGAATACGATGGGGCATTTATGAGATTTTAGTTTACTGACCGTGGTCAATATGGTAAGATTTTAGCTTCTTGGTCTAAGGACTGGTATAGTAGGACATTTCAGCTTACTGGCACTTCACTAGTCTAGTTCAACTAAAATGTCTAAAATGTCAAATCCTTATGTTTATCAATCTGATCAATACAACAGGTATTTTTACATACAAAGAGATTTTTAGATTTAGTATTTAGTATTTTTGGATGTTTAGATCCTAATAGTATATTTAGTAATTGTTTCCAAAGAAATAAGTGTAAGGGCAAATACATGTTTTTAGCATACTTTAGACCATGATACATATAACATGACATGAACCAGAAAAAAGATTACAAAATAAGAAAAAAGTTAAGCTATGAATAATAAATAGTAAGTAACAGATAATAGCTACACAATATATATCATAAGTAGAAAAATAAAAGAGTTTAGCTAAGAATCATGGAGAACTTAAGAGTACTCTAGATTTCATATATTAATTAAGAAAGAAAAGGATAATAAATATTAGAAAAAGAGTTGCATGCAGTAAGTTGCATTAACCTAGACTCCTTTTCATATGATCTTATATACGTATATTTATATACGTGCTTCTGGCAAGGTGTGAAGTAGAATTTGAGCAATCCATAAGAGTTAGACAAGCTAGAGAAGAAGGAACTAATGAGACTAGTCGATGACTTGGTAAAGTTCAGTAAATAAATAGTAAGGCTAGTAATAGACTAGTCAAGTCTATTAGACTAAACGCATGAGAAAACTAAAGATTAAAGGTATAAAGAAAGCATAAAGCATAGAACCTTGTGATGAGTTATAAGGATAAATCAAAGTAGAGCCTACTTGAGGGTAGAGATAGAAGATACTTACTGAGTGACTTCTCACTTATTCTCCTTAGTTTCCTTTCTTATAGATCAATGTTTTTAGGGGAGCTGAGTTAGAGCACTTGATCACTAGAGAGTGGCATACAATTTAAGTAGGTTTTTACTTGAGTTTTCAGTTTTATATGTATGTATCTGTATATATTTAGTCCTAAGTAGGTAGCATGGTCGCTTGCATGCTTTTTATTGTTCATGCATGTGATGTACAGTATGATGTATGTTTCAAATATTATTAAATAGTATTTATTATATGAGTTTTCTCTCAGAATGTTGTACATCAAGTTTTGGCATCCCATCACATTTCATTTATAGCTTCTGTATGCATGTTTGTTAGTTAAGTTTGTTAGAGTGAGACTCTTACTATCTATTAAAGATAATTTCAGTGACAATTTTTTTTTTCATCTTTATAGTATACAGTAATATATTGTAGCGATTGTCACAAGTTGGTATCAGAGCAAGTTTTGAGCCATCAAAGTTGATCTAAGCCAATATTTCTATAAATGTATTTTTAATATCATTATCTTCTAAACTACATGAGCTTAGAGTTAGTGTATCCCAATAGCCAGAGCTCATGTTTCCCTTTACTGTAAGTATTATGGTATCAAATTTAGCATAGATTTTAAATGATGACTCTCTTCTTATATGATATTAGATGTGAGACCCTATCTTTCTAAATTTATGGAAAATGAGGGTAGTAGTTTAGTGAGAGCTAGAAAAGCTTTCTAAGAATCCCAATGATTTGTTAGTATTAAAGATGTAAGAGAAATGATTAAAGACATGATGAGAGAAGAATTACAGTAGTTTATGAGAAGAGGTCATAAAAAACTAGTGAAGGGTGGTTACCTTGAGCCATCAAGGCAGAGTTTCTAGATGGTAGAACCAAGTCGGTATCAAAGATAGAGTCAATAGGTGTTAGACATATAAAGAAATGCAACACCATCTATAGCTTACCAAGAGTTTATTAACCTCTTAAGTTCAATAGGTCTAAAGATCTAGTAGAATAAATTAAAAAATGCAAAATTAACTAGGCAACATTGAATTACAACAGCAAAAGAAACAACAAATATATGATCTACATGGTTAAGATTCATATAATATGCAAACAGATGTCTCAACAGTGCAGAGTAACAAATACAAAATATCGTAATGTCAAATTCAAACATGAAAAGAGTATCCAACTGTAATATACACAAAAATCCAACCTACCAATAACATATTCATCCCAACCACAAGAAAGACAATTTAGCTATATGCTTTAAACAAATGCAAGCACAATAATAAATCATAAAGGAATACAGTTACTAGAAGATAATTGTGATGGAAACACCTATGTCTTACGCCTATGCTATACATCCCCATTTAGAAATACAGGTTTATGTACGACAAGGATAAGTTTGCAATTTTAACGCAAAATTAAAATTGCTAAAGACTACCAAAATATAATCTATCAACAGGTGCTGTGTAGTTAGGTATACATAATACGTCTACTTGACAAAGCCCTCCACATGACGATGCCCAAATCCTAACCAACTGCCAAATATAACCACATATTGTAGTATGAAGGTAAACGATAATTTTATGCTTGTGAACTATTTGAATAACATGGATCAAAATGGTTTCTAAACAACAAAACTTAAAACACCAACCATTCCAAACAACAAATAAACCCAGTGCACACCCTAAATGCAATTATTCATTTTTCCATTAATAATTCAATATGTCAAATTTATTTTCCAGGCTCTACATAGCATACATCTATCATTATGCATTCATAAACCACAATCATTTATGGCTAATGTATAAATCATCTCAACAACATCATGTTTTGTCACACAAAAGTTTCAACACTCCATAACCACATACGAACTAGCCCTCCAATAGACTAGATTTCATAAATACACATTTTTTTTTATAAAAAACATTTATCACAATCTCATATGGCTGCAAATACAAACTTACTAGTTTTTATCTGATGAGTGATGGGTACTTTCTGGATGGGATACCTATGACACAAAAATGAACAAATAGTATATAGTAGTTTTCAATTAATTACTTTATTTGAAAAAATTTATTATATAAACATATCCTATATACGTTACCTCTTCACCAGGTTACCCGTCATTTTCATCTGGTGGTATGCCTAATGATTCATAGATCTTGGATAACTTAGATTGCATCGAGCTCATGTCATTAGTATAAGCTTCTCGCAGTGTTTTCAGTTGCTCTTCCAATTCTCGTATTATTTTGTTAACATCATTACTCACCTTTGAAGGGCTGCCTGAGTGGTATGATGATGATGTCGATGCCCTATACATCTAAGAGTAAGACCTAATCCTAATCCAAACACCTGACCATGCCTTTCTAGTCCCATCACTTGAGCATATGTATCCTCTTCCACCTTAGGAAAACTTGCATTTGACTCTTGGAGAGAACTCTGTAACTCATTTATCTTCTCTTGGATGAGTTCTTAAACCTAGTATAAAAAACAATGTCTTATTACTTTCAGTTCTCATAAAAACAAATAAAGTTACACACCGTAAACTTACAATTACGTGTGTAGAGTCCTGGTCAACGAGTCTTCCATCTTTACGAGTCTGATGGGTTGTTATGAACCCCTTCTTTCGTGACGGCTATTTACCACTCAATGTCTGTTCCTCACATGCATACAGAAACATTTAATATATCAACATGTCACGTAGTTAACAAAGGTAAATCAACTAACCATTTCATCCCTTAACTGTGTAATACTCTTTGTTCCTTCAGTATATTGCATTGTCTGAGCAGAAAAAGTCCTTCTATTGGTTCCACTACGTCTCTGAGACAGTAAATAGTTAAGACATAGCAAAAATATAATATAATAATGTAACTAGGCAAGAAAAAGTAAAATTTATTATACCCTCTTGTTCTGAATGCAACTGTGTAATGAGCGTCATCCACTGATCTCTTGAAATTCGGTCTGATTTATTGTTGACAAGATCATCAATATTGGGATACTTGTCATAGTACTCTGATTTAAGGTCATACTTATAATCTTTCCATTTCTTACCAAAAGACTATAGCACCCATTTGTCCCCTTCTAGAGGGTATGTAATCCGTGCTTGAAAAATACCTGTAGGATTACATTGGGTTATTGGCCCTGCAATACATGAGAAATGGAAAAGGAGCAAGGATCTAACCTCAACAAGCTGAAAGAAATTCTCTTTCTCTGATGTTGGAATTTGTGTCTAGTCTTGTATATTTAAAGGGACCAATTGGTAATTTCTTACTAAAGTCCCTAGAAAATTGGCCATCACACAGGCTTCAGGACCAACGCCTTAGTAGTGTTCGTTAAATTGCACAATGACCTTCTCGCCTGGTTGCATATTCCAAACTTCGGACATCAAAGTTGACCCCCGTCGTCTTGTTTTTGGGTCATGACCTACAACATAGAAAAGGGATAATAACAGGTCTTAATCATAGATTATAATAAACTGTAACAAATTTCAATAATATGTAACACTTTGCCAACTGCGATAGACATGCTCTCTAGCTCTTGATTTGATGGCCCAATGCTCAAAGAGGATTGCCCCTCAAAGACCGTATGTAAATTTCTCTTTCGCGACATTTTAAACCTGTAATTTGTAAAAAGAAAAAACAAAAAATATTGTTATTCATATGCAATCTTACCAAAAAATTCAACATATATATATACAAGGTTGCAACATGCAGATGAAAAAAAACAACAGTACATCTCATATGTTTAAGTACAGGTCAATTTTGAAATATGAAATTTCACTTTGGCCTTAACTACCACCATCATCATCATCATGATCCTGTAGCTGTTGGTCGGTAAGCACATTAACAAAAATGTCGTCTATATCATTCCTAGCCAAAACGAAATCCTCATTTTTTGTCCCCATCTAACTTTCTGAATGTAGAGTAACCAAACTATCGTCAATTATATTCACGTCAATATCTTCATTAGAAGCATTATCTCCTAAATCAAAGGTTTCTCTAGGCTTTATTGGCAAAGAAACAAACCATTGTTCATCTCTTTGATCTTGGACAAAGATAACTTGTTGAGCCTGAGATGCAAACACAAAAGGTTCACCATGCACAACCATGGTGGTAAGTTATAAGGAAGTAAGAAAACCAGCTATGTGTTGTATGTACTTTGTATAGTACCAAACGAATTGAAAACGTCACTTACTAAACCCAGTCTAGCATTCCGTGTTTCTTGATCAAATGTAGGGTAAATTGAGTCAAACCTTTTCCATGTTTCTGAGTCAGTTGGATGTCTCATAATTTCATCCTTTGTATGATGTTTGTCATGCGAATACATCAATTTTAAAGTTTTTGGGGACATGAATAACTTTTGAAGTTGTGGGTTGATGGGAAAATACAGTAGCACTTTTGAGGGAATTTTTTTTTTTTTTTTTTGCCTAAACTAGAATTTCCTATGCCATTACATGAATCGATCTTTGAATTTCTCTATCGAGACACCCTATAAACTGAGCATACGTCAGCAGAATTTTTTTCGTTCCAAAATAGCATACAGTCGTTAGGACAAACATCAATTTTAACAAATTTAAGTCCCAAGTATCAATAATCTTTCTAGTTTCATGAAAAGAGTTTGGTAGTGTCTCACCTTTTGGAAAAGCATCCTTTAACAACTTAATTAAAGCATCAACCAATTTATTAGACCAACCATAACGACATTTTAAATTATATAGATGCAAAATGAAGACCAGTTTAGTAAAATTCTTACACCCTGGATATAATTCTTCCTTAGCATCTTCCGTGATTTTCCTTAAATCTTCCCATTGTCCAACAAATTAGTCAGTATTTTCTTCCATCATAGAATCGGTGACATTCGACTCTATTGTATCTCTATGCATACATACATCTAACTGTTGTCTAGATATCCGAAAAACATCATGCAACATTTCAGTCAGGTCATTATCTATTGTCATATCATTTTGTACTAGGACACTTGGGGTAGATTGTTGTTGAACCATAGATTCACTGTGACAATACCACATGTTGTACCCGACCATAAAACCATGAACTACTAAATGATCATATAGTTATGCCTGATTTCTGTAGTAGTAATTGACACACTTTTTACAAGGACATAAAACCTTATTAGCACTTGATTTATCTCGAAAAGTAAAATCAAGGAAACTATTCAACCCCTCTAAAAATTCTATAGAAACGATATCAAAACTCATCCATCTTCTATGTTTGCAAGTGTCCATCACAACGCACTGACAAATAATATAACATTTACAGTTATATGTAATGATATTTTATTGTGACAAATAAGTTATAGTTATACAGATAATATTGTGAGGGTATATATATTGTTTTTAAAAGTTACTAGAGAAAAATAGATATTTTTCTCTATTGTATTTTAAAATTTATTATATTTATTCTATATACTTTAAAAATATATTATAGTCCTAATAATTTTTAATATGATTCTTATACTTTTTATTTATTGTGTTTTATTCAGCTCTTTCGGGTACAATTATTAACTTTGAAATTATTAAGGATATATAAAAATTTTGAAAATAAAAAACAAAGCTTTTTCTTAAATTCTAAAAACCCCTTAAAATTTTTATAAATTCTTCTAGAATTTAAAAATATATATATAGTTCATACGTAAACATACGATTCTCTATCATTGATACCTTTATTATATTTGTTTTAATATAATAAATAATTATTTTTAGTTAAAATTAATACAAATTAGAAATGCAAACAATTATTAAATATGGGCAATTTTTTTTTTACTTGAGGATTTTTTTTCTTTAAATTTTTTAACAAATTTATCTGATAAGTGAAAATGATTTTTTAAATTTTAAATAATAAAAATTTTTATTTCATCAAACCTTGAGTGGGAAATAGCCATTTGGCCTAAAAATAAGTCAATTTTGCAATGAAAGATTGTACAAATGTGATAAGGTTATTTGGAAGGAGGTCAAATTTAAAAAAAATTAATCTCCTTTTAAATGTCATGTCCAAAACTATATCCATATTTTGTATGTTAACGTCATTTGAATAAAAGTTTTTCAAAGTTGCATCAAATAGTAACAAATAAGTTTTATGAATATATGGTATCAACTGTATATTATGAAGAAGATAAGAATCCAAAGCAATGCCTTCTTGCATATTTTCAGTGTGAAAAGATATTACTATTCATATATTTATCCAAATTGTACACAAAGTCTACTGTAAACAAGAAACAAAAAAAAATTATAAGTCGCATAATAACAAATAAAATTTGATAATATATTTACTTTTTTATAATTAATACTATGTATCATATATTTTTGATAATATTATCAAATCGATATCAACTTTAATTTACTTTAATCAACTATTATCTTCAATTAAAAAAAATTCACTTTTTTAAATTGACAGATAAAATTACCTAACAAACAATATTTATGGATTTCATTCAAACATTTTAATAACACATACAAACCAGCCCTCCAAGCGGCTGGATTTCAATCATTTCCTTAATATAATGTGTAAAATATTAACTAACACCAAACATTAATATTTCTTTACAAAAATAAAACTAACTTTTAAGCTAACTTACAAGCTTTTGAGCAAAAAAGCAGTGTACCTGAAGAAGGGAAGAAGTTGCACTCTCCAAATGAAGAAGAAAGGGCCAAAATCCATCAAGATAAGGGCTAAAACCGACGAAAACAGCGGCATCAGCGATAGAGAACAACAGAAGCGACAGCAGGAGAGAAAATGAAGAAGAATAAGGAGATTACGCATGCCAGGGATTTAAAGGGCTTTATCGGCGTTTTTAAGTAGCCTATATTGATGTTTTTAAAAATGCCGATAAAACAAATGTTTTGTGGCGTTATCAGTGGCGGTTAAATTAAACGCTGCTAAATCACATTATAACAGTGTTTATTTGTAGTGGTTTATATTAACGCCGCTAAAAACAAAGGTTTTACTGACGTTAAGGCAAACGCAGCTAAAAAAAGGCCGATAAAATTCTGCTGTATTGTAGTATAGCATGAATAATTGTTTTTCAAGAATACATATATCTATCAATTATCACATGTTTTATAGTTTTATTTTTTTTTAAATGTTATATAACCAAGTAATTCAAAATTTTAATTCAATTTTCCATAGTATAAATTGTTTCACCTTTTCTCATGATTAGATTTATGGAGTTCCTTCTTTTTGCTTTATTAAATGTTTTTACTTTGCTTCATTACTGTCGAACTTTCAACAATGTTGTTTCTTTTTTATAGGATTAATTTTAATCATCATTTGTGAAACATAAGGATATACACAATTCACAACAAAGGGCTTAGCTTCGAAATAATTCATTTTTCAAAGAATAGAAAGAAAGCTTCCGAAAACATGTAACAGGATAATTTGAAGTAATGCTCTAAATTCAATTCTTCTCCTTAGCACACCTTTGCATCGGTGTTTGAATTCTCTTGCACTTCCTCTCTCTCTCTTTCTTCCTTTTCCAACTTTTCGTCATTTTCTTTTTTGTCTTCGTTTCCCTCTTTGTCTATGTCTTCTTCAGTCTTCTTTGGTGCAATAGGTGCCTCCTTCCTGTTTTGGTCATTTTCCTTTGGATTTATTTGAACTTCATCGACGGTCTTCTTTTCCTCGTATGTTTTTTCCTTCCCATCATACTGCTGCAGAATTATAAAAATCCACATGACAACAAAATTTAACAATGCCTATTTTTATACAATAAATTTATCTCAACGATGAATATAATCATATATTTATGAGCATACCACATGGAGTAAACAGCCGAGAGATTGTTGTTCGGTCTCATCATCATTCTTTTTCTCTTCAGTATTCACCTCCGTAACAGTATCTTCAGAGACACCGTTAACGGATTCCTCCTTAGCAGGTTCAGGTGCTAGTGCTTTAATATCTTTACCTTTCATGGCCTTTGGAAAGCTAGCACAAGCACCCATATTTCTGTTTGAAAAGAAAGAGAAATTGATTTCTTTCTCTCTCTCTCTCTATTTCTCTTGTTAAGGAGGAAATTAGAGAACCACGAATTGAGACTTGCTTATGGTTCGATAGAAAAAAACTTTATATAGCAAGCCAAAGTAATATTTTAGGTTTTAGGGTGCCGAAATTTTCTCCGTAACCTAATAGATTTGTGGAAGGAAATGGGTGGCAAAACTTAAATTCAACTTGAACAACAGTTTGGCTCACAAATGTAGGCTATAAAAACTCATTCATCAATTTATTATCTCACGTTAAATTCTTTTGGTTCTAGTTTATAACTAAAAATTCTACACATAAATACAGTATATTGAACTTACTCCAGTCTTTTATAAATATTTTTGCGGTTCTTATATATTGGACAACGGATTTATTGTTACCTAAGGTTTGTCTTAAAGACAAAATGATACCGGTTAATTTTAATAACCCCAATGAACCAAAAATTCTTAATAAAATAACTATAATGCTCTTACAAAAAAATTAAAATATAAAATATATTTTAACTATAAAAAAAATATTATAAATATAAACAAATTTTAAACATATAAAAATATAAAATATAGAAGCAGCCACCTTTTTTTTATAAATTTTATTTTATTATGTTAATATTATTTTAATTATTTTTATTCAAAAGACAAAAATACCCTTCTAACTGTTAAAATTTAATTGTTGATTTTGGTCAACAAATACGTATTTGGATTTTTTTAAGTTGGGTATTATTTTATCTTTGATTGAAACCTTGGATGGGATATATATATGTAAGGCCCAACCATCCACACTAGTCCAATGAGTGGGTTCGATGAGTTGGGTACAAAGGCAACCATGCTTTTCAATCTGTAGATTGGCCTTCACTTAGGTGGTTTGTTTGAACATGTTTGTTGATTTTGATTTGATTTCTAATTATTCATACAATAACATTGTGAGTAATTTAACATCGATGAAAGCATCAAGCATCCACAAAACGATAAATAAATACATACACCCTTAATTCAAGCAACAGAAAATAAATTTAAATTATAACCCTTTGAATCTTGAACAAGCCTAAGAAAATAATACTGATATTACATACAAATTTCTGAATGCCTATACATCAACTATGAAAAATTGGAATTACATTCACACTTTAAATTTTTAAAAAAGCGTATGAAATATAAATTATACACCCTTAGTCTACAATGAGAAATTAAAATGCATATACCCTTAATCTAAACATTGACCCATAATCTAGAAAATATATATTACATACACCCTTAATCTACATTAACTAACATGTATACACCTTTAGGCTAAATAATAAAATATGCAATAGGCTCTATAACAAAAAGTTTAGTGGTTCAGTTTGATTTGAGCAAAGCATAAGCCAAAGGCCCAATTTATTCTAATGGGCTAGATGTATGCATAGTGATATGAATTTCACTTCACCAACACTTTTTCATGATCATGGGAAACATCCAAGAGTAGAGGAAATTCAGAGAAAGAATTCCATGGTCCAAAACAACCCCACATGTGAGCCTACTAAGAGTAATTTCCACACATATTATAAAGGCAAGATGAATGAGATCAAATTCAAGCAATGTGACTTTATGAAGCTCATGCATTCTAACATTCATTCATGGCCCTCCAAGGACTCCAAAATCATAAAGTGGCTACACAACAAGTTCAAAGACAAAAGGAGAAGTCAAGCCAAGCCAACCAAGAGCTTATGATCAAACATGTATTTCTTTCTTTAGTTTTAAATGTAATTAGATTTAGGAAACTTATGTAATTTGTCTCTTTTGTGTTTTCTTTTATTTAATTTAAGTGGTGTTTAAGTTAACTAGGGTTAGTTAGACTTTAACCATGGTTTGTATCATGCCTATAAAAGGCAATCCAAACTTATTGTAAAGGACTTTTGATGAATTAATGAAAATTTGAGAGCTTTAGCTTTCCTTCCTTATGTTCTTAGAACTTGGTGTTCTTGGGAACCAAGTATCAATCCTTTATCCAATTTCCATTGCAAGAAGGAAGTTGGTGGTGGAGATTCAAGTTGGTGATTCTTGTATCAAGTGGGTGGAGCATTCCTTTAAGCTTGTGTGCAAGAAATCTTTATGCTTGGATCACCCTCAAGTTGGTGGAGAATTTCCTTTATGCTTGAGGTTTGTTTTCTTGCTAATTTTAGTTCATGTTTGATGGTCTTGAAGATTGCTTGAAGTGATGATAGATTGGAGTTGCATGAATGTTAGTTTTGGGTGGGAAATTTGCTTGATATTGCATGGTTCAGGAGCTTGTTTATTGCTGGATTTTTGAACCATCATTTGAATGCTATTTGTTCACCATTGAAGACAGATTAAGGGCTCCAATTCACATCACATAGATGCGTACTGATCAAGTGTACCCATGAATGATTGTCATTTCCACTCACTAATCAATATTCATCTACTCATGTATTTTGCCATGCGATTGATAATGGTATATGTATGGGTCATATAAGTTGACAAAGCCAAACTCATGCAAGATCAAATGAGAGTTTGTTTGTCTAGAATCTGATATTCAAATGACACAAAACCAACCTTCAAATTATGCATGAACATTCATGAGATGAATGTCTACACATGCATTCATTCGTCTATTGCTCAAACTAGATAAATACATAAACATACACATGTGTATTCATTATAAGTTCATACAATCTCATTTTATTATGACTACTTACAACAAGAAAAGTGAGCGTGTAATCATTTTTGTAGAATTTTAATAATACATACAAAGATACAACATTCATACATGTTCGTACACATAAACACCTAGAAAACATATATAGGGATAAGAAAGCACATTTGTATATATAATATATAATAAGAACAACAAACATATTATATATACACATATACCATCTTAGATGAGATCATGTAACAGAAATAACATATACATACTTAACTATGCAAGTGAACAGTCTGGTGTTGTACGTAGATGGCTAGTGATACTAGATTCATATACAAAACTACATGGTTTGTACTTTATACACAAAGTGTGATATACAAGAAAAGTGAGCATTTCTCACTCAAAAGTAAAATGATAGAGAAGAAAAAGTCTCTTTAAGGGAGTAAATTGGGTGCCTATGTCTCTAAAAGTGATAATTGGTAAAAAGCTAATGAAATCAACCATTATAGGTAAAGATCTACATGTCAAGGGTTGGTTATTTAATGTTGTTTCTTTTAATATGTGTAACTCAAAGAGAAAGAGATTCTAATAGATGAATAAGGATGTGTGTGACAAAGTCTAGGGTATATTTTTGTTTATCTACAACAGTTGGTTGAATGTTTAAGGTGTGTTGATGAGTTTCTATGATCTCTCTCTCAACAAACAATAAAAGAGAAAATAGTAGATCCCTCTTTTTTGATAAAACATGTTTGTTTTTATATGATCACAAAAACCCCAAGTTGTGGGTTAATAATGCATAGACATACTTAATTCGACACTTATCCATGCATAAGTTAGATAACCATTTGTCTGTAGGTCTCTATCAAGTAAGGGTGATGTCAAGGATACCTATCCTTTATATAAAAATGTTTATATGTTAAAATAGATCAACATCTAGACATACATAGGTCAGACTTATTCTCCAATCTATCAAGAGATAGGCATATGAGTAGTTACGAAATCTGTCCATCTACTAGGTTGTTGTTTACCAACTTATGTGTAAAATGGACTTTGGAACATAATTTGTGGGTTTGAATTAAGGATTTTTACACATTAAGAAAGATTTAAATATCTTAATATCGATTTAAAAACAGTTCAATGAGGTAAAAAATGAACTCATCCATAAGAATTTCTCACTCAATGATTGTTAACATTGGCTTAAATCAAAAGGATTAGATTTTGAGGCATACTAATAATCTTTCTAAGGGGATAAACTTACTAGGTCAAAATAAAGTGTCCTATAGGCTTGTAATAGACCCATAGATGATTTGTAGATCTCTAAAAATGGCCGAAGCTTATAATAGATATAGGTAACCTGTAGCCTTTTATGTATGCCCTGAAAACCATCTATGTTGTCAATTTCTAAGGCATTTTCTTTTGGGCATATATTCCTGCAAATAACTCATATATTAATAAAAAAAGTACTCTTATGTTAATATTTACAAAGTACTTCCTTTATTTGTCTAATACAGAGCATATATATGATTTATCTGAATAACTCTTTTAAATGTTAAATGAGATTATTAAATTTTTTCCTAAATAAGTAATATTATATAGGCAATAATATTGCATAATAGGTATCTTGAATGCTTTCAAAAGAGATATCAAGAGTTGATATGGGTTTTAATAATGATGAGAGTCATGTTACTAGGGTATTAGTATGGATTAACAAATAGTGATCTATTTATTAAAAGTGAACACTAAAATGATGACATACATTGTGTAAGAGCTAAAGGTTAGAATGATAATTTAGAATAGAAATTGATGAGGAAAATGAGATTTGATGTTTAGAAATTGAGGTAAATGATTTTTGGGGTTAAATGGTCATTTGAGAGCTTTATTTAGCTTATACACATGCCATATATGGGGGCTATCACATTTATAGCATGAAAAGTCATGAAAAATTTTATTTTCTATTACATATAATTATATGTCTTAGGATACATGATCATGCATGATTACATTTTAGCATAACTATATAAAGTATGTTTTAATTTAAATTCAACGTAAGTTTCATTTCTTAATTTCTTGAGTTCTCTCGAGAGCTTTCACCATAAAACAGAGGGGGAGGATAAGTCAGTTGAGAGGTGATCTATAGCTAAAGAAAGATTTAGAAAGAGAGTGTATATTCCTAAGGTTTCAAGTAAGTATCTTTGACTATACTTCTATGATACTTGATTTATGTTAATCTATTATGTAAGCGTGATCTAATGATGATTGATGTGTTAAAGTTTAAAATTGTACTAGTTCAAAGTAATACGAGAAGTATTCAATGTTGTCAAATCTATGGGATTGTGAAAACAAGTACCAAGATGACATTACTCCTAACTTTATCTAAAATATCTAATATGAATAGAAAATAATTCTAAAACTAAAATCAAAACTGAAATCAAACAATTAATAAACACGCTTAGGTAAATCAAAGAACAATGTGCGAGATGATGCTAAGACTTCAGGTTCACTAATTCACTACAATATAGGTTTTTCATACGATTGAATATATCATGTTATTCATGCGATAACAGAATTCCCTAAATTGATCAATATTCTTTCTCAAGCAATATTAATCCTATTTAACAATCTAATAACCTGAATATCTCTATTTAAGTTTAATTAGATGAAAATGCATTAAGTTCTATGGAATCCACTAGCTTTCAGCACTAGCCTATTGTGCTTATAACTATTACATGTATTATCAAATATATCTCTATATTCGATTAATCCATGATTCATATTCTAACTGTTTTTATGCGATTTCACCTCTCGGTCTCAATCATACAACAAAGATCCTATTAAAAATTAGTCAAGTTTTCAATAGGTGTTCAGTTCAAAATATAAACTCACATGAAATAACATGCTTGTAATTTAAAATCGAAAAACACTACACATTCATGAATTAGATTGCCCTAATCTTAGCAAAAATTATCTAGTTCATCATTAAACACAAATAAACAATCAGATTCAAGCAAAGCATAATGAAAAGAATAAGAACAAAACCAAATAAATAGCTAAATCCCTTATTAAAATCTGATGAAAATCAGTTTCACAATTGTAATCCGAATAGCTTTTGATTGATTCTTCAAAACAAAATATTGAATCTCTAAAAAGTGCTGGAAAAATCTCTCAGATACTCTCATAGGATGGCTGTCTCTTTTTCTAAAGTTACAAAAATATATATATAGTTAGGGTTAGGGAAGAATTTTACTCAAAATAAAATTCTGCTAAAAAGTGCCCATGCTGCAGCATGATGATTCTACTTAGGCTACTACTGGGCATATCGCAGCATGACGTTGTAGCATAGAGCTTCTGTCTTATTTCTAAGATAGAGGTGATTTTAAGTTAACCAAGGCCGAGGACTACTAGAGACATGAGGAGTTTTCTTGGTTTATCCAGATATTACAGGAGTTTTATTAAGGGCTTTTCTAGTATAGCCAAGCCTTAATTGCTTTGACTTAGAGTGAGACACCTTTTGTTTGGACTAAGGAGTGTGAGGCTCAATTTCAAGAGTTAAAACAGAGGTTGACGAGTGCTCCAGTGTTAGCATTGTCTCAGGAGGGTGTTGATTATGACATTTATATGAATGTTTCCCACCAAAGGATTGAAGTAGTGTTGATGCAATCTAGTAAGGTAATTGTCTATGCTTCTAGACAATTAAAGGTCATGAGTTAAGATACCCTATGCATGATTTGGAGTTAGTGCTATAGTGTTTGCTTTGATGATCTGGAGATATTATCTATATGGTGTGAGATGTTGTATCTATTTTGATCACAAGAGTTTGAAATATTTCTTTACCCAACAAGAGTTAAATATGAGACAGAGGAGATGGTTGGAACTGGTGAAGGATTATGATTGTGAAATCAGATATCACCCAAGGAGAGCAAATATGATAGTTGATGCATTGAGTAGGAAAGTGGTCTTGTCTATGGTTACAGTTCAAAGAGAGTTACAGTATGAGATTGTTAGAGACGAGATTGAGGTAGTGATGGTTGGATTCTCCAAACTTCAACGAGCATCTACTTTATATGATGACATCAAAGATTCTCAAAGAGTTGATTTATGGGTTTAGAGTGTGGTTCAGAAGACTTCAGAGGCTACAATTTAAGATTTTAAAGTCAGATATGATATTCTGAGATTTAGAGATAAGGTTATCAGAGAACATAGAGTTTAGACAAAGGATTTTGTCATAAGCTCATGATACAGTTTATTCAGTGCATCCAGGTAGTACTAAAATGTATC
>JAJEJH010000609.1:146385-187019 GCA_026122585.1 Anacardium occidentale
TTTATAAGTAGATGGTCCTTAAGACAAAGATCCATGCACCAAACATTTCACATCCTCAGGTCATTAAAATAAAACTATTAGGGTAGGTGCCCTATAGCCATGTGTCTGTGATTGTATTTTTATGTATTCACTCGAAATTTGTAAATATCTTGTACTTATTAATAAAAAAAAGCATTTTAATTATATAAATGTTATATTACATTGATATATAAGACGTGTCCTTAGTATAATAGAATTGAGATGATATAACAAGTTGAGTAATTGTGCTTTTCATACGTACTTATTTATGACTATACTAGAACTGTCCATAATCCCAACATCACTATAAACCTTGGAAAAGAGTGATGGTATGAGAATTATTATAATATGCGTAATCTTATTAAAAGATAGTGATTTTCAAGCACTAAGGTTTATTGATTATAGTTTGGTCCCACATATGGATGCATGATTTAGTGATCATGTTCACTAGATAGACCTCATGATAAGGATTCTATATAGATGGTACTACTTATATCTATAGATCAACCCGCATCCCTTGATATATATATATATATATATATGTGTGGTCCTTTGACTTGAGGTTTCTTAAACCATCTTATGCTAAGTTTTATGTTGTTTGACATCATCAAATGTACCATTGTAACTGAAATGTTATAAAGGTGAGTGATTAGTTGTATCATGATCAATATGAAGGCTATGATAAATTAACATAGGATTCATCAATCTTGAGCATGGGATAAGTTTCTTAATTGAGTTTTCAAAAACTAATAAGATTGTGGCCACAGTTAGATTAGTTATTACTATATCTAATTTTTAATTTGGGTATTTGCATATATGAGGGGTTTTTAAGATAAACACATATCTATATCTTAGTCTCATGAGACATGGTGATAAAAAGGATTGTACTGTATGTTAACTATTGGGTTGATCAAGTTGAGAGTTATTCATTGACACTTTACTAATCAAGTGATACTAGAGGTTGCTCATGGTTGTACCTATATTTGACTTGAATTTAAATACTACCAAGATGGTGTGGGTCATACATTAAAGGAGTTAATATTACTTTAAGGTAGAGGATTATTGTCCTATTGTTTTTGTTGATGGGCAATGTAACACTTGGCTTGTTAGGTTTATTTGGATTGGATTGATAGCCAAAGTTAACCTTTTGTTTTAACACGTGCTCGTGTGTTTATCTAATACACAATTATGTGTCTTAAGGGTTGGATAAGTCAAATGTGTGGAAAATTTTGATTTTGATTTCATATGAACATGTGTATAGTTAGTCAAAGAGTCTTACATGATCATAATATCATAAAGATAAGGATAAAGATGTGATAATTTATATGTTACCCAAACACTAATGCATGGTCATGTGCTATATGCACACAAGCCTGCATGAGGGTCGTACAGTCATTTGAGTCATTCACATTATTATATGCTTATCTTTGGATAAAGAGAAACATGATAAAGTTTTACGGTTCTTGGTTTTTTCATATACACAGAGTTATATATCTGTGCCATCCCTAAATATGCCTATACATAAACACAAACATATGTGTTTTATTATGTATTAACATCCCAAATGAAAATCGAGTCACTTACTACTCTTATAGACCTTTAATTGTTACCATATTTTCAAGGGATCCATGTGCATCAATTTCCAACATAAAGTTTGATAGTCAGGTTAGTTATTAAGGGTGAATACGATGGGGCATTTGTGAGATTTTAGTTTACTGACTGTGGTCAATATGGTAAGATTTTAGCTTATTGGTCTAAGGAATGGTGTAGTAGGACATTTCAGCTTACTAGCACTTCACCAATCTAGTTCAACTCAAATGGCTAAGATGTCGAATCCTTATGTTTATCAACTGATCAATACAACAGGTATTTTTACATACAAAGAGATTTTTAGATTTAGTATTTAGTATTTTTGGATGTTTAGATCCTAATAGTATACTCAGTAATTGTTTCCAAAGAAATAAGTGTAAGGGCAAATACATGTTTTTAGCATACTTTGACCATGATACATATAACATGACATGAACCAGAAAAAAGATTACAAAATAAGAAAAAAGTTAAGCTATGAATAATAAATAGTAAGTAACAGATAATAGCTACACAATATATATCATAAGTAGAAAAATAAAAGAGTTTAGCTAAGAATCGTGGAGAACTTAAGAGTACTCTAGATTTCATATATTAATTAAGAAAGAAAAGGATAATAAATATTAGAAAAAGAGTTGCATGCATTAAGTTGCATTAACCTAGACTCCTTTTCATACGATATATACGTAATTCTGGCAAGGTGTGAAGTAGAATTTGAGCAATCCATAAGAGTTAGACAAGCTAGAGAAGAAGGAACCAATGAGACTAGTCAATGACTTGGTAAAGTTCAGTAAATAAATAGTAAGGCTAGTAATAGACTAGTCAAGTCTATTAGACTAAATGCATGAGAAAACTAAAGATTAAAGGTATAAAGAAAGCATAGAGCATAGAACCTTGTGATGAGTTATAAGGATAAATCAAAGTAGAGCCTACTTGAGGGTAGAGATAGAAGATACTTACTAAGTGACTTCTCACTTATTCTCCTTAGTTTCCTTTCTTATAGATCAATGTTTTTAGGGGAGCTGAGTTAGAGCACTTGATCACTAGAGAGTGGGATACAACTTAAGTAGGTTTTTACTTGAGTTTTCAGTTTTATATGTATGTATCTGTACATATTTAGTCCTAAGTAGGTAGCATGGTCGCTCGCATGCTTTTTATTGTTCATGCATGTGATGTACAGTATGATGTATGTTTTAGATATTATTAAATAGTCTTTATTTTATGAGTTTTCTCTCAGAATGTTGTACATCAAGTTTTGGCATCCCATCACATTTCATTTACAGCTTCTGTATGCATGTTTGTTAGTTAAGTTAGTTAGAGTGAGACTCTTACTATCTGTTAATGATAATTTCAATGACAATTTTTTTTTTCATCTTTATAGTATACAGTAATATATTGTAGCGATTGTCACAAGTTGGTATCAAAGCAAGTTTTGAGCCATCAAAGTTGATCTAAGCCAATATTTCTATAAATGTATTTTTAATATCATTATCTTCTAAACTACATGAGCATAGAGTTAGTGTATCCCAATAGTCAGAGCTCATGTTTCCCTTTACTGTAAGTATTATAGTATCAAATTTAGCATAGATTTTAAATGATGACTCTCTCCTCTTATATGATATTAGATGTGAGACCCTATCTTTCTAAATTTATGGAAAATGAGGGTAGTAGTTTAGTGAGAGTTAGAAAAGCTTTCTAAGAATCCCAAATATTTGTTAGTATTAAAGATGTAAGAGAAATGATTAAAGATATGATGAGAGAAGAATTACAGTAGTTTATGAGAAGAGGTCATAAAAAACTAATGAAGGGTGGTTACCTTTGATGTGAATTGGAGCCCTTAATCTCTCTTCAATGGTGAACAAATAGCATTCAAATGATGGTTCAAAAATCCAGTAATAAACAAGCTCCTGAACCATGCAATATCAAGCAAATTTCCCACCCAAAACTAACATTCATGCAACTCCAATCTATCATCACTTCAAGCAATCTTCAAGACCATCAAACATGAACTAAAATTAGCAAGAAAACAAACCTCAAGCATAAAGGAAATTCTCCACCAACTTGAGGGTGATCCAAGCATAAAGATTTCTTGCACACAAGCTTAAAGGAAGGCTCCACCCACTTGATACAAGAATCACCAACTTGAATCTCCACCACCAACTTCCTTCTTGCAATGGAAATTGGATAAAGGATTGATACTTGGTTCCCAAGAACACCAAGTTCTAAGAACACAAGGAAGGAAAGCTAAAGCTCTCAAATTTTCATTAATTCATCAAAAGTCCTTTACAATAAGTTTGGATTGCCTTTTATAGGCATGATACAAACCATGGTTAAGGTCTAACTAACCCTAGTTAACTTAAACACCACTTAAATTAAATAAAAGAAGACACAAAAGAGACAAATTACATAAGTTTCCTAAATCTAATTACATTTAAAACTAAAGAAAGAAATACATGTTTGATCATAAGCTCTTGGTTGGCTTGGCTTGGCTTGACTTCTCCTTTTGTCTTTGAACTTGTTGTGTAGCCACTTTATGATTTTGGACTCCTTGGAGGGCCATGAATGAATGTTAGAATGCATGAGCTTCATAAAGTCACATTGCTTGAATTTGATCTCATTCATCTTGCCTTTATAATATGTGTGGAAATTACTCTTAGTAGGCTCACATGTGGGGTTGTTTTGGACCATGGAATTCTTTCTCTGAATTTCCTCTACTCTTGGATGTTTCTCATGATCATGAAGAAGTGTTGGTGAAGTGAAATTCATATCAACCTTTAGCCATCAAGGTAGAGTTTCTAGATGGTAGAACCAAGTCGGTATCAAAGACAGAGTCAATAGTTGTTAGACATATAAAGAAATGACACCCCATCTATAGCCTACCAAGAGTTTATTAACCTCTTAAGTTCAATAGGTCTAAAGATCTAGTAGTGGTAAAGGACTTGATAGAGGCAATAAAGAATGCTATGGATCTATTTAGTATGTTATATATATGCTCAACAGTGATGTAAGGGTGTGGTAAAATCCCATAAGATTAATAATGGATAAGGACAATTTGGCCTAGGTAGAATTCAAACAATTGTTTGATAAGGAGTTTAGGAGCATAGATATAGTACATGCTAAAGCACAAGAATTTATTGAGTTGACTAAAAAGTGAAGTTTGGTAATGAAGTATGCAACCTGATTAAATGTTTTGACTAGATTTGTTCCCAACTAAGTTGGATTAGAGTTGGGTAAAGTGTAAAAATTTGTTTATGTCATGCATCTTGCCATAGCTTGAGATTTGATATAAAAGGTACTCTTCCTTATAGATTCAATGATGCCTTGGGGAGAATATTAAGATCAGAGATGTATTTGTAGAGAATGGACATGCTTTTAAGGCTAATGAGAGAGGTAAAATTGAAGATAAAAGGAATAAGCCAATTCAGAAAAAGAAGAAAGAAAACAATAAGAAGCAATTCAAAGAAGACGAGAGACAGGGAAATCAACCCCAAATGAGAGATGCCATGTTTATGCCTCATACACCTAGTGAAATTAATACATTGAGCAAAAAACTCTAGAGTAAGAGTAGAATAAGCAAATTAATAACAAAGCAAAAGAAAGAAAGTTATATTTTTTCCAAAATCAGTAGGCCTAATTCATATAAATAAGAAAAACTTAACAACAACCTAGAATCAGTATAAGTAATCATTAGATAACACTCAAAAAATAGAAGTAGAAATAGAAACATAAACAATAATAGTTATAGAAACATATAGAACAAAAAATTAGTAAATTCACAATAGAACACTGAACAGCTTATGCATAACTTATCAATAAACTTAATAAATTACAGAAACTAAAACTTTAGTAAGAAATATAAAAAACAAAACAATAACAACTTTAAAATTATACATAATGCAATATGTAAAGAAGAACTAATAAGATATCTTGTGTGATAACCATTACATGACATGACATATCAAAACAATGTTTTAAAAAAAGGATCAAGAGATCCATATGCATGTTTTCAGCATTAAACCTGATATCTGAGATAGTTATTAAGGGTGAATGTGATTGGAGGTATTTATAAGATTTCAGCTTATTGACTATGTTCAATATGGATGGATTATCTCAGACTTGTGTTTTGATTAAAGTGAAATCTTGCTACAGCCAAAAAAAAAAAAAAGTCAAATGTGTTGCTACAGTAACCTTTTCTCTTCACAGTTCAAATGAGCCTCCTTCCCGCTGCTTCCTCCCCTGCCATTGCTGGTGCTTAATCCTGCTTGTTTCTCCGTTGTTGGTCGTTCCTGTCCCTCTTCCGACCGGCCGGCCGGCCTTAGGCTGGTCGTCCCTCCCCTGTTGGCGTCTCTGCTTGGTGTCGTTCTTGGTCGCGCCTGTTTCGCCTTTTGAGGGATGTACGCTTCTGCTTTCTGTTCCGGCTTGTCTTGGCTTGTCTGTTTCCAGGTGTGTATCCTCTCCCACTCTTCTCTCCTCTTCTTCTTCTCTGGCACTTAGCCTAGGTTGCTCTGGACGCTTCTTGCTCCTTTCTTTGCTTCGGCCTCTGTTGTGTGTGAGTTTGTCTGTGCGCTTGTCGGTGTGTGTTTGTGATTTCTCTTGTGTTTGTGTGGTGCTTGCCCTTCTTGTTTTGGTGTGGTTGTGTCCCTGTGTGTGCCGTTTATTCTTTCCTCTGGGTGTGTGGGTTGTGTGCGTGTGCTGCTTGTGGTGTGAGCTCTTTTCAGGTTGGTGATGGCTACCAAGTCGAATGCCAAGGGTGTTGATGAGTCGGTTCTGCCGATGGAGTCTGATTGCACTCCTAGTTCAAGGGTAAAAAGTGTGAATGAGGTGATCCCCCCCAAACCTTGGAACAAGCTCTTTGGAGATAAAAGAATAGTTTCTGAATTGGAATTCATCCCCCCCACCTGCCCCTCAGAGGGTAGGAAATGTGTGGTCGAGCTTCCTGAAGACATTGCTAGCGAGGGAGCTAAGAAGTGGGAATCGTGCGCGGTGGGTTTCTTCCTTGGCAGAAGGCCACCATTTCACATTGTTAGGAAGTTTGCGGAAAAAATGTGGGGTAGTCAAGGATTGATTGAGGTGACATCTAACGGACAAGGCATGGTGATTCTTAAGTTTTCAGATGTGGATGACTTAAATAAAATTCTTGACAATGACTGGTGGTACATTGGAGGCCAACCTTTCTTCCTCAGAAGGTGGACAAGGAATATTACCATGATAGCAGAGGAAATTAAGACGGTCACAGTTTGGGTTAAATTCTTCGGGGTCCCCTTGGAATTTTGGAATCCAAAAGGCTTTAGTTATATTGCTAGTGGTATAGGACGACCTTTGAGACTTGATGCTGTCACAGAAGCGGGCTCGCGATTGGATTTTGCGAGGATCAATATAGAAATGGAGATAGACAAAGCATTTCCAGACTCTTTGGATATTAAGCTTCCCAATGGGAAAATAATTGAATTAAGAGTTGACTATGCTTGGAGGCCTATTAAGTGTCAGAGTTGTGGGCTTTTCGGCCATGCTAGAGACGATTGTAAATTGATAAGGCAAAAGAATGGGGCTACTCCGATAGCCTTAGGAGATACAAGGCAGATTTGGAAGGATCAAGTGCGACAAAACCTGAAGGATCATTTAGGGGATAGAGAATTAGGCAATGCTAGGAAAAGGAAAGGGAAAGGAAAAGGAAAAAGTAATTCTGAGACAAAAAGAGACAACACTCCTTATAATCCCCACAGCAACAGGTTTGAAATATTGGGAGTAGCTAATGAGGGAGATGCTGTACATGTTGTGGATGACGAGTTTGTGGACCAAGAAAGGAATTTCGACCAATTAGAGGAAGTTTACCCCCCTACTAGTATTAGCGAGGAAGCGGGATCTAGTAAGATGATGGTTTCACAAGGAAAGCAAGAGGAGATCATCGCCCTCAAGACTGTTTTTAGTGGAGATGACTTGAAGGGTAATGAGATAGCTAGTACAACCTCCAAATCGAGCACTGAAAGGGAGATAATTGAGGAATCCCCTCAAGTAAGGCCTTTCGGCAAGTCTATTATGGTGGATGAAATGGAGATAAAGCTGGTGGGACTTAAGAAAGACCTCAAGGGAAGTAGGAAAGAGAGTGGGAAAAAGAGTGGGAAAAGTTTACCCCCCCTCAAGATTAATGGTTAATCTCGCTTGTTGGAATATAAGGGGTTTGAATGGCCCCTTAAAACAAAAAGAGATCAGGAAGCTTATTAGGAATAACTCGCTTGACTTGATGGCGATTCTTGAGACTAAGGTTAGAGAGAACAACAGCGAGAGTGTGAAAAATAGCATCTGCAAGGATTGGCTTTGGGTTAATAATTACAACTCTAGTCAAAGGGGGCGCATATGGGTTTTGTGGAACAATAACAATATTAAGGTGCGGATGATTGAGCAAAGAGAACAATTTATTCATTGTGAGATTATGGCCACCCCTACTGGCGATAAGTTTCTTGCCACTTTTGTTTATGGTGCTAATGGGTACATTGAGAGACGTAGTCTATGGAAAGATATTATCAGGATCAGCGGTAATCTAGGAAATTCTCCTTGGGTGATTATGGGGGATTTCAATGCGTTAAGAAAGAGGGATGAGAAGATTGGTGGAACGAGTCAATGGAGTGAACGTGATGAAGAATTTAATGAATGCTGCAACAGAGCTCGTCTTGATGATCTTAGGCATATAGGCCCTTACATGACATGGAGTAATATGAGTGAAGGGCACAACAGGATTGCTTGCAAGTTGGATAGGGTGTTGATTGATGAGAATTGGCTGCACAAATTCCCGACTTCTTTTGGATCCGTGCTGCCTAATGGTATTTCTGACCATTGCCCTCTTGTTATTCAATGTGAGAATAATGAAAGGGGAAGAAGATGTCCGTTCAAATTTTTCAATTTTTGGGCTTCTGATTCTCGGTTTCTGCCTTTGGTTAAAAACTGTTGGGATATTGAGATTACTGGCAACCCGATGTTTAGATTGGTTAAAAAACTAAAAATGGTAAAGGGTAAGTTGAGAGAGCTGAATAAGAAAGAGTTTTGGTGTATATCTGAGAGGGTGAAACTTGCCAAAGACAAGTTGGATAACGTCCAAGCTAGGCTTCTCCGCAATCCTTTAGATGAGGGTCTCGCTGAGGACGAGAAAGTGTTCTCTAGAAATTATTGTAAGGTCAGTTGGATGGAAGAGTCTTTTTTTAAGCAAAAATCCAGAATTAATTGGCTCAAGGAAGGAGACCAGAACACTAGTTATTTTTTTAAATGTCTCAAGGGGCGTAGGAATAGGAATGCTATCAAAGCTATCAAGAATGAGAAAGACAATTTAGTTTATGAGAAGGAACAAATCAGAGACATATTGGTTGGACATTTCAAAGGCATTCTCTCTGGTGAGGAGAAAGGTTTTAAAAGGGATAACCTTCCTAAACTATTTGATTACTCGATTCCCAACATTAAGGCTGCTGAGATGGTCAAAACGGTTACTGATGAAGAAATAAAAAGGACCTTATTTGCTATGGATAATAACAAGGCCCCCGGACCTGATGGTTTTGGGGCTATGTTTTTCAAGGCTGCTTGGAAGATTGTTGGAGAAGATGTGATTGAAGCGATTAAACACTTCTTCGAAAAAGGGACTCTTCTGAGAGAGGTTAATTGTACCAACCTTGCCCTGGTGCCTAAATGTGACAACCCGTCATATGTTAAAGACTTTAGGCCGATTGCCTGTTGTAATACGATTTACAAATGCATTGCCAAGATTATTGCGAATAGACTAAAAAATGTTCTCCCAGAGTGTGTGAGTAGGGCTCAGGCGGCTTTCATCAAAGGCAGAAGTATTGGAGACAATATTCTTCTTTGCAATGAGCTTTTCCATGGTTATCACAAAAACATTGCTAGTAGGAAAAGATGTGCTATAAAGATTGACTTAATGAAAGCTTACGACATGGTCAATTGGGAATTCATCATAGCGTGTCTTGAAAGGCTTGGGTTTAACTCCACTTTCATTCATTGGATTGAGGAATGTATAACTACGCCGATGTTTTCAATTTGCATTAATGGTGAATTGGAGGGTTTTTTTAAGAGCTCGCGTGGGCTAAGGCAAGGGGATCCTTTATCTCCTTATCTTTTTGTTATAGTAATGGAAGCCTTCGCGAAAGTGGTCAAAATTGAGGTCAACAAAGGAAACTTTGGGTACCATTGGAAGTGTGGGAAAAGCAAAATTACTCATTTGTGCTTTGCTGATGACCTCATCTTATTTTGTAAGGCTGAGGAAAAATCCATCAACACCTTTAAGAATGCGCTTGAAACCTTCCATAATTGGTCTGGCTTGAAGGCTAATAAGGGCAAGAGTAACATTTTCCTTTCTGGGGTGAATAGAGAAGAGAAGATGGGGCTTGTCAATATCTTTGGGTTTGAGGAAGGTTCCTTTCCTTTTAGGTATCTTGGAGTGCCTATGGTGTCATCCAAAATATCTGAAGCTGACTGTAAGCCTCTCATCAACAAAATTCTGGGACGCATTTTGTCTTGGAAGAGTAGACATCTTTCCTATGCCGGAAGATTGGTCCTTATTAAAGCGATCCTTTTTAGCATTCAAGTTTTCTGGGCCTCCCACTTTTTCTTCCCTAACAAAGTTTTCAAAGATATTGATGCCAAACTCAGAAACTTCTTTTGGAGTGGTGGAGATCTCAACTTGGGCAAGGCTAAAGTTGCTTGGGAGGAGGTTTGCAAGAATTATAATGAAGGTGGGCTGGGGATTAAAGTAAGCAAAGATTGGAACAAGGCTGTCATGGCTCATCATTTATGGAAAATTGTTCAAATTGAGAGTCCATCTATTTGGGTTGATTGGGTTAAAGAAAATAGAGTTAGAAATAAGAGCATATGGAATATTCAGAGCACTAGTGACAGCCCTTGGTGGTGGAAGAAGCTCCTTAAGCTAAGAGATGATATGCAAAACAGAATTAGCCATCTGATTGGTAATGGGGAAAATACCCACCTTTGGTGGGATAATTGGCATCCGTTTGGGCCTCTGGCAAAAAAATATGGCGAAAGCATCATCCTTGACTCAGGGTTGAGCAAGTTTGCTAAGGTCAAAGAGATTATGGCGAATGGAGAGTGGAACTGGCCACCGAGTAACTCTCGTGAGATGATCGAAGTGAAGGGTGCTATGTTAAGTAAGCCGATTGATGGTAATGACAAGATCATTTGGAAGCCGAATTCAAATGGCAACTTCTCTACTAGATCAGCTTGGGAAGAATTTAGGAGAAAGAGTGACATGGTTGGGTGGGCTCACCTCATTTGGCACAAAAAACACATCCCTCGTCATGCCATCATTCTCTGGCTTGCGTTGAGAAAGAGACTGACCACCCGAGATAATTTGCTAAGGTATGGAGTTTGCTCTAACTCTACTTGTGTGTTATGTGGATTGATTGATGAAAATTTAGATCATCTCTTTTTTCAATGTGACTATAGTGGTTTTATTTGGAGCAATATTCTTAGCCGGAGCAACCTTAGCTATAGAAGCCAGAGGTGGGATGAGTATATTGTAGAGATTACTAGAGAGTGGAAAGGGAACTCACTTAGATCCACTATTGCTAAGATGAGTCTTGCTGCCGTAGTCTATAACATTTGGAGAGAAAGAAACAATAGGATCTTTGGGAGGGGTTCTTTGACTAAGGAGAGGGTTTGTGAAATCACTAGAAGAGTCATAAGGGATAGATGTGCTGAGTTAAGAAACTTCCCTTTGTCTAGTCAGAATGATACTCTTGTCATAAATTGGTCTCTTCCTTTAATTGTTTTCAAATGCTATGAATCTTCCTTGCTTCTTCCTTTTATGGAGTAGTTGGTGGTGGAGGTCTCATGAGGGCTGTTGGAGAGATAGTAACCTAGACTACATTAGTGCCTTGGGAAATAGCAGAGTGAGACAGGAGAGAGGGGTTTTACTAACAAGTTTATTGTTTTGCAGGATTTCTTATGTTTCTTGGATAAGCAAAGGAAAGTCCTTTTGTGACTTAACTGTCCTTTTCCGTATTTGCATGGTTGGTGACCTCAAAGTGTTGAGTTATAGTGTCCTCACATGCTGTGGCAATGAAACCTGGGTTATTTGGCTGTTTTTTTGGGTTGCTTTTGACCATGTGAGCTGGATTAGGTGGCTGCATTTTATCCTCAACCATGCAAATTGGGCTCCTGCTACCCTTTCGAGTCGAATCACGTCCGATCAATGACGAATGGCTTCGAATGTTAAGCATGGGAAAAATTGCACTTGTGGGGGGCTGTTCGGCTGGGTTCACAGGGTGTTCAGGCTGCTTTCAGAGGCTTTAATTCTGGAAAACCCAGATATTACTGTTCACGGTTTCAGTTCTGTGAACAGTAAAATCTGGAAAATTTCCAGGTTTTACTTGGTTGTTTGTAAAGGATTTTGGGAGGCTTTGAGGGCCTTTTGTTTTGAAGGCAATTGGAAATTTTTTTTCTAGCATGAAGACACATCTCAACGGGCTTTTAATGCTTATCAATGTGCATTCAGGTGGATTAATTACGGGACAGCATTGGCTGGGGAAAATGGTGTTTTTCCCAGCTGTGCTGCTGGACTTTTAGGCTGCAGTAGGAGGTTCTCCAGTCTCTCTAGTTGGCTGGTCTGCTTGCAATGGGCAACTCATTTTGTAAATGTATATTTAGCTTTTAACTTGCTTGGGCTGCTTGTTTTTATTTAGCCTGGGCTGTTTTTGGGTGCTGCTGCCTTTTTTCTTAGATTGGGCTGCTTGTATCCCTTAGTTAGGGCTGCTCTTTTGGGGTTGGTATTATATTCATTTTTTAGCTTTAGCTTAAGAAATGGTTGTTTATTGACTTGTATATTCTCTTGATCTCTTTCGAACAAGGTAGGCGCTCAAGAGGGATGGATAGATTTTCCTTTTTTGGACTTTGGCGGGCTTTTTGCCGCGCTTTCTTTGTATCGGGCTTGCCCGTTTTTCTTTTATAAATTTTTTAATTACCAAAAAAAAAAAATATGGATGGATTTTAGCTTATTAGTCCAAGGACTAGTATGGTAGGATTTTGACTTTATTGGCATATTGTTGGTCTGTTTTAACTCACATGGCCAAGATGCAAAATTCTTATGTTCATCAACCTAATCAGTATAGTAGGTATCTTTAGATACAAAAGATTTTAGTTGCAGTTTTACTTAGTGTTTTAATAGTTAAAGATCTTCATATGTAAATAGTATTTTTAGTAAACAATCCCAAGGGCAAATACATGTTTTCAACATATTTTATACCATGATATAGCATGACATGACATGAATCAAAACATAAAAAGTAGGATAAGAAATGAGCTAAGCTAAGAATAACAAACAGTAAAAACAGAGAATAATTGCATGATATATGTCATAAATAGAAACATAAAAGAGTTTAGCTAAAACTTGCAGAGAACTCAAGAGTACTCTAGATCCTAAATATTAATTAAGAAGGAAAAGGATAATAAATATTAGAAAAAGAGTTGAATGCATTAAGTTGTGTTAGCCTAGAATTCTTTTCGTATTGTATTGTATATGTATACCCATATACGTACTTATGATATGGTATGAGGCAGAATTTAAGAAGTGAGATAAGTTAGAGAAGATAAAATAACTTATGAGACCTTGTTAAAAACTAGGTTAAGTTCTTTATATAAGTAGCTAGGCTAGTAATAGATTAAGCGAAGTCTATAAGTTTAAAGATATGATTAAGCTAAGAAATTTAGAAAGAGTGAAAGCTTAGAGCCTTGTGACTAGTGTAATATTTTGATGTTAGAATGGTCTTTTCAAGCTTGAAAATGAAGGTTAAATATGAAAATTTATAATAGAAATCAAAGTTGAGAAGGTTTAAGGGTAAAATAGTTATTTAGAAGCTATATGTGAAATGTACATGGGTATTCTTAGGAGGATATTCTATGTATGACATGAGAAGAGAAGGGGAATCTAAGATTTCCTTAACACATGACCATATACCTTAGGAGCATGACCCTATGGTGTAAAGGGTTGCCATATATACTTTTAGTTTTCCAGCTTATCACATTTCTTATCAGTTTTGTTCTTCTTCTTCCTTCCTAGCAAACCCTAAAGTAGCCATCACTATCAACCAGTAATCTGACACCAAAATAGAGAGTTAGAATTAGCTGCAAAGAGAGATTCGTTAGCCATGGCTATAGATAAGTGTTTTCTTATCTCTTTCACCTTATTTAATAGCATGTTCTCTCTATAATCTAAGCTTTGATAACATTGGTTGTTTTTTTATGCTTGCTTAGCTTGTTTAAGTATTCAGATAATGATCTAGAAGCAGATTACGTGGATGATTTCCTTAAAACATGCATATATATATATATATATATATATATATATATATATATATATATGGGTTTTAGTGTTTTATTCTGAGAAATATGGTGTCTTTTAAATGATCTTGGTGATTTTGATAGAATATGTATGTAGATGGTTGATGTATTGACCTTATGAAATTATTGGATAAAGACTGAATATGTTGTGATGGAAAACAGTTAAGATTTCAGGGTTTTTAGATACATTATCGTATAATTTGAGTTGAGAGCACAACCATGCACCCGTATGTGCACAATTGTGTAGCCTTATTTATGTAGTACCATGATTGTGTATATAGTTATTCATGCTTAGAAAGCATGAAAATACGACCATGCAAGTAAAGAGCACAACCGTATGCTTATTCCCAATTTTACACACCTATGTAAGTAAAACATGGCAGTGTTAGTAAGTTGTTGCTTGGCTATGTAAGTGTAAAACATACTCTTGTAACTTCATGCATGATCGTATACCTTACACCACATGCCTGTGTAATAAGCCTAGGATTTATAAGAAATTCATAGATGCTAGCATGACTAGACACACAATTTCAAGCACGATCCTATGTGTCTTTATATATGATTGCGTGTTATGAAGTACATGCCATGCGCCTAGGCCAAAAGCACATAATATACTATAAAGCATTCTTAAGCCATTCCATGCATACGAAACTTAATATTATCAAGAGATAACAAGATATCATGTATAATTAGCTCCTTATGATATGACATGCCATTCTAGTGTTTTCAAAAAGGGATCTAAGAATTCAACAACATGTTTTAAAGTATAAAATATATGATGTTCTAGATATTAGTTAAGGGTGAGTACGAAGGGGCACTTGTAAGTTTGCATACTCATTAAAGAGCCAAAGTAGTGTTTATTAGAAAGGACATGGTTATTGAACAAACTCATTAAAAAGAGCATTAGTTATGCATAGGTAGATTTTAGTAAGATTGGACTAATATAACCAGGGTGTCGAATCCTTTTATTCATCAGTCTGATTAGTATAGTAACTATTTTCAGATATAGCTTTCATGAATATACTATATGTATA
The DNA here is from genome assembly GCA_026122585.1 of Anacardium occidentale. Taxonomy (NCBI): domain Eukaryota; kingdom Viridiplantae; phylum Streptophyta; class Magnoliopsida; order Sapindales; family Anacardiaceae; genus Anacardium; species Anacardium occidentale. Next base: position 161,376 of record JAJEJH010000609.1, read on the forward strand.
TATTCAAGATCTTTTGATTACAGTTACCATTTCAAAAAGTATTTTCATAAAAGCAAGCCCAAGGGTAAATCTCTATGATTTTTAGTAATGACATGACATCAACATATTTATGTCATGTCATACTTAGCATTTCATGAGATTAAACACTAGATTAAGGCAAAGATATAGTAGATACTATAAGTCTTATAGGAAAGGAAAATAAAGAGAATACTAAACTAGAGATAGCGTGACAAAATGCCCAATGAGACTAAGTTAGAAACCTACTTATGTTAGAGATAGGAAATGATTAGTGAGTGATTTTATGACTTACCCTTCTTTGTTTTCCTTTTTGGCAGGTCAGTAACTAGTAAGCCTAAGCTGGGTAAGATAATTTTGGGAGTTTTGGGATACTACTTAGTAGTAGCTAGCATGTTGATGGTTCGCATGCTTCTGTATAGTTTTTTTTTATATCATGCATATATGTATATTATACAGTTTAAAAACATTATATATACATTATATCTTATTAAATAAGATATTTAGAGGTTTTTTAGTAGATGTATAGTTTTTTCTATATAATATCACCAATCTTGTGTGTTTGAGGTTTCTATATGTAGAATTTAAATCTAGTAGCAGTTTTTACTATAGGGATTCCTGTTTTAGGTTGATAATGATTAATACAAAAATAACAATAAATAGTAGTGCATAAATGACCGATGGTAGGGACTACCACAATTAATGGTATCAAAGTAGATCTGAGCCATATTTTTTAGAAAGAGTATTTTCACATGCATTATTTTCTAAAAAATTTCATAAATCAGAGCTACCATATCCCAATAGCAATTGCTCTTATCCTTTCAACATAAGTATATTAGAATGAAGTTTAGCATTATTTTAGATGTTATCCACCTCTATATTGTGATTTTTAGATAAAAGATCCCATTTACTCAAGTTTATAGAACATAAGAGTAATGCCTTAGTAAGGTTGATGAGTACAATGAGAATAGGAGATCTTAGTACTCCTAGGTATCTTTTAGACCTGATGATGTGAGAGAGATAGTTAAGGAAATGTTGAGAGAGGGTCTTTAGCAGATAACCAAAGAAGAGACTTATGAGCCAGTTAGAGGTGAGACCTATCAAGGGTCAAACAGAGGATATTATGATCAGATGAAAGGGGGTATGCTAGAGCCAAGTAGAGAAAGCTATCAAATGCCAGAGTTTGACCCTCGATGGGTTAGAGATACCTAATCTATAGTGTGACTAGGTAAGAGAGATTACATATGATCTATAATTTTACTAGGGTATATCAACCTCTATATTTAATAGATCTAGGACCTAATAGTAGCAAAAGAGTGTACTAAATCAATTAAGAATGCCAAGGGGTTTTTTTCCCATGTCAAATAGAGAGAGAGAGTCAAATACACCACTTATATGCTTAGACGTGACATGTAGGTGTGGCAGAACCTCACGAGGACATCAATTGTTGAGGAAAATCTATCTTGGGTAAAATTTTAAAGGTTATTTGATGAGGAGTACTTTAGTACAGATATGGTACATACTAGGGCCTAAGAGTTTATAGAGTCAACCTAGAAAACGAGTTCAGTTAAAGATTATACTACTAGATTCAATGTATTAGTAAGGTTTGTTCTCAACATGGTAGGTTTGAAGTTAACCAGAGTGTAGAAGTTTATTTATAAATTACACGCTACTGTTACTTGAGATGTGATGACAGAGTCATCTCCCTTGTAGAGATTTAGTGATGCTTTAGAGAGAGCTCTAAGGTCTGAGGTTTATTTACAGAGGGTGGGTATTTTCTCTGGACTAATAAAGAGAGTTTCTAGTAAAGGTAAAGACAAAGGTAAAAAATCAATTAAAGAAATCATTTAAAGGGAAGAAGTAGAGAGTAGAGCTACTAGTGTATAAGACATATGGTAGGAGGCATTCAAGAAAATGCCTTGTAAGGCAAAATATGTGTTTCAGATGTCAATAACCAAAGAATAGATTGTTTGAGTGCTTATCTAAAAGAGGAGTAGGACTAAGTAGAAGTATGATTGCTTTAGCTAGTAAAGGTAGTAAAGTAGGGAGAGTTGGTGCCAATACACTTGAAGGAGGTATTGGTTTATTAAGAGGTGGAGGCATAACTAAAGTGTTTACAATTAGATGTGATCAAAAAAAGGTTACTCTATATATAGTTACTAATCAGTTACTTTTTTTTTATACTCCTTCATATGCGTTGATTGATTGTGGTGTTACATATAATTTCATATCTAAAATCTAGAAGAGTGGTAGAGAGATTAGGTTAACCCTAGTGTGATAGGTAAGAGTATTAGTATTGAGATGCTAGAGCGAGGTATAGTGTTAACTGATAGGTATTGATAGATTAGAAGGTAGTGCTTTTAAGTAAGAGATTAAGGATAGATCTGATCATGTCAGAGTTAGCTAATCTTAACATGATCTTAGGTATGGATTTTCTGAGCAGCTACAAGATAAAAATGGACTATAAGAGGAAAAATATTATATTGTAATTAGGCCCTAATCAGTTTATGTTTAGAGATGGTAGAATGGAGACCATGCTTATTTCTTACATCCAAGCGAAGAGATTATTGAGTAACAATTATGTAAGATACTTAGATAATGTGATATGTAGAAGTGTAGATGGGCCAAGTATCGAGGAGGTACCTATGGTGGGAAAGTTTCTTGATGTGGTTTCTTAAAGATTTACCAAGGTTGCCTCTAGAAAAGGAGTTAGAGTTCTATATTGAGTTGTTTCCTGATACAACTCTTATTTCTAAGGCTTTGTATTGGATAGTAGAACTTTAAGAGTTGAAGAAGGAACTTTAAGGCTTGATTGATAAGAGATTTATTCATCTAAGTTGTATGCTTTGAGGTGTTTTACATTATTTGTAAAGAACAAAATGGATTCCTAAGAATGTATATAGACTATAGAGAATTAAATAAAGTGACAGTGAAGAATAAATATTCGTTGCTCAGGATTGATGATTTGTTTGATCGAATGAGTAAAGTTGTAGTGTTCTTCAACATTAATCTAAGGTCTGGGTACCTTTAGATAAGAGTAGTAGATAGAGATATACCCAAAATTACCTTCAAGATGAGGTATGGCCGCTATAAGTTTCTAGTGATGCCTTTTGGGTTGACAAATGCTCTTACAATATTTATAGAGTTAATGAAACAAGTATTTCAAGACTATCTAGATAGATTTGTTATTGTATTTATCGATGACATCTTGGTTTACTCAATGAGTGTAAAAGAACGTGAAAAGCATTTGAGGTTTGTCCTTCAGAGATTGAGAGATAAGCAGTTTTATGCTAAGTTTTCCAAGTGTGAATTTTAGTTAGACAATATGGCTTTTCTTAGGGATATTGTTTTAGCAGTTAGTATTTCTATAAACTCAAATAAGGTGAAGGTTACCCTAAGTTGGCCGAGATTGATTACAACTAAGAAGATGAAGAGTTTCTTTAGTTTAATAGGATATTATAGGAGGTTTATTGAAGGATTCTTGAGTATAGCAAGACCTTTGACTGTTTTGACTCGAAGAGAGACTTTTTTGTATGGACCAAGGAGTATAAGGCTCAATTTAAGGAATTAAAGCAAAAATTGACCAGTGCTTCAGTTTTGCTATTGCCCCAAGAGGGAGTTGCTTTTGATATTTATATAAATGTTTTCCATCAAGGGATTAGAGCTATATTGATGCAATGTAGTAGGGTAATTGCCTATACCTCTAAGTAATTATAGGATTATGAGCTGAGATACTTTATCCATGATTTGGAGTTGGCTATAGTGGTATTTGCTTAAAAGATCTAGAGATGCTATCTAAATGGTGTGAGATGCTACATACATTCTAATCACAAGAGTTTGAAATATGAGATAAAGAAGACGGTTAGAATTCGTAAAAAACTATGACTATGAGATTAAATATCATCTAGGTAAAGCTAATATAATAGCTAATGCTTTGATCTGAAAAATGGCTCTATCCATGATTTCAATGCAAAGGGAGTTACAGTATGAGATTATCATAAAAGAGATTGAGGTGATCATAATGGCTTTCTTTAGGCTTCAAATAGTATCCATGCTGTTAGATGATATCAAAGTTTGTTAGATGATTGTTGTTTGGGTTCATAGAATGACTTAAAGGGTTACTAAAGGATTAGTAGTAGACTTTGTGATCAGAGATAAGATTTTAAGGTTCAAAGATAGAGCTTGTGTGCTAGAGGATGTATAATTGAGACACAGGATATTGACAGATGTCGTAATATAGCTTATTTAGTACATCCGAGCGATATTAAAATATATCAAAATCTCAAAAGAGTTTTCTAGTGGTCAGGTATGAAAAGAGATATTACATAATTTATGGTTAGATGTTTGACTTGTTCAAAGTAGAGCATCAAAGACCTTCTGGTTTATTACAACCTTTAAGGATTCTAAGTGGAAATAAGAGAGTATTTCTATGAATTTTATAGCAAGGCTTCCTAAAGTTCATTGTGCTTATAACAACATCTAGATTATTATAGACAGATTGCGTAAGTCTATTCACTTTTTGCTTATTAGAGAAGGTATGAGTACTGATTAGTTGGGTTTTTCGTATGTTAGAGAGACTGTTCAGCTTCATAAGGTTCCTAAAGACATTGTGCCAAATAAAAATTCAAGATTTTTATCAGATTTCAGTAATAAATTACAGAGAGCATTGGGGACCAAACTTCATTTTAGTTCAACATATCGTCCCCAAACCAATAGTCAGATTAAAAGGATTAATATGATATTAGAGGACATGTTAAGGGCTTATTGCATGGATTTTCAAATTAGTTGGGCAAAGCAATTTCCCTTGAAAGAGTTTACTTATAATAACAACTATTAATACATCATTCAAATGGTACCTTTTGAGGCTTTGTATGGTAAAAGGTATAGATTCCCATTATATTGGGAAGAGATTGGAAAGAAAGATTCTTTTAAGATAACAGTAGGACTAGAGATGACTTAGATAATGATAGAACAGATTAAATTTATCAGTTAGAGAATGACATAGGCTCAAGATCATCAGAAGAGTTATGCAAATCAAAGACGTAATGAGATTGAGTTTAAGGTTGGAGATCATGTGTTTTTTAGAATAGCTCCTAATAAGCATGTCCTGAGATTTGGTAGAAGAGGTAAGTTGGCTACAATGTTTATTGGCCTTTATGAGATTCTAGAGCGAGTGGGTAGAGTTGCTTATAGATTGGCCTTACTAATAAGTATGGATAGGATCCATAATGAATTCTATATATCTTAGGTGAGGAAATATATAGGTAATCCATTTCATGTGTTAGAGATTCAAATCTGGTTTTGGTAGATGATTTGAGCACCTAGGAGAGACTAGTTTAGATTTTTTATTACAGAGTAATGACCCTCAAGAGTAAGGAGATACCATTGGTTAAAGTATATGAAGAAGTTTAAGACTTGAGAGGTTGAGTTTGAGATTAGAGAGAGATACCTAGAGTTATTTAAGTAATTTTAAGGGTAAAATTTTATTTAAGGGAGAGATGTAATCTCCTAAGGTTAGGGTGGTCTTGTTAAGCCTGAAAATTGGGATTAAAAGTGAGATTTTATAGTAAAAATTAAAGCTAAGAAGTTTCAGTGGTAAAATAGTCATTTAAAATCTATATGTGGCATGTACATGGGTATTCTTAAGAGGAAATTCCATGTATGACATGAGAAGAGAAAGGAAATCTTAAATTTTCTTGTCACATGATAATATGCTTCAGGAGCATAATTGTATGTCGTAGAGGGCCGCTATATATTCTTTTATTTTTCCAACTTATTGCATTTATTATCAGCTTCCTTCTTCTTCTTCTTCCCTAGTAAACCTCAGAGCAACCATTAGTGATCAACTAGTAGTCCAGAACTGAAATAGAAAGCCATTACTGGCTAAAGAGAGACATCAAGCAATTATGGCTAAAGATAAATGTTTCCTCAGGGGACAACTGTGAATTTGCATACTTATTAGAGAAGGAACCATAATTAACTATATAGAGAGATATGGTTATTGACCAATCTAGTTAGAAAGATAAAAAGAGTACTAGTTGTGCATTAGTTTTCAATTTTTAGCTTACAGTCACGTATTAGCATTGATGAACTCATATAGCTAGGGTGTCAAATCTCTGTATTTATCAGTCTAATTAATATAATGAGTATTATTGGATATAAAGAGATTTCAAATACAGTTGTCACTTAGTATTATAACATTTTAAGATTTTTAGATCCCAATAGTATTTTCATAAAAGTAAGTTTTTAAAAAGTAAGTCCAAGGGCCAATACATGATTTTCAGCATAGATAGACATGATTTCAATAAACTTCATATCATGTCATATATAGCATGAAACAAAGCAAAGCAAAGAAAATGTGTTAGTACTAGAAAAAAAAAATAGAACTTATCAGACAACATGATAAGTAATAAAAAATTATGTATACAAGACAAGAGATATAATTATGCATAAAACATCAAATAAGTAACAGAATAAGTAAATTACATAATAAGTAAGCAACAAAACGTTGGACAAGAAATAAAATAAAGCTCAAAATCAAATAGAGACTCATGACAAGTCACGAGTACTATAGAACAAGCACATCATAACAAGAAACAACTTCAATAAGGAATAGAATCAATAAAATGATGAGATAAGAAATCAAATGAATACTCATGACAAGTCATGAGTATTATAGAATAAATATATTTATACATCACCATTAGAAATAGAGAGACAAAATAATGAATTAAAAAAGAGAGTAAATATATGACAAGCCACAAAAGAATCTAGATATTTCATGTCGTGTTGTATACATATATTCATAGATGTAGTTATAGCATGACATGGATAAAAAATATAGGCAATAAGATAACCAGAGAAAAGCAAAGCCTATAGGACATGACATAGGCTAAGTAATGTTCATTAGCTAAAGATATATGATGAGTTAGATACAAAAATCAAAATAAAATAAGTTAAGAAACAAGTCAAGTGAAAAAAAAAAAAAAAAGATTATAAATGACTTTAGCTAATAATCTAAATAAGAAAGAGAATTTAGAGCTTATGACTAGTCACGTAAGTAGAACACAGTGCAAACCTGTTTGAAGCTAAAGATAGGAATTACTTAATGAATGATTTGTCATTCATCCCTTATAGTTTCCTTTCTTAAAATTTAATGATTCGGGGAGCTAAGATGAAGCATGAGTTGCTTGCAATGTGGGATACAATTTTGTGCCGGTCTTTACTGGTTCTTATAGTTTTTTATATATGTGTATATATATACATATATATTCAGGTTTTAACAAATAAAATGTTTAGCTTTCATGCTTTGTATAATGCTCATGCATATAATGTACAGTGTCATGTATATCACAATTATTATTAAATAGTAATAAAATATGACTTTTCCTTTAGGATATTATATATTATTTTCAACATCAGCTTTCACTTGCATTATATGTATTTGCATATGTATTTCAGTACACTTATATGTACAACATATAAAATTATAAGATAATAATATTTAATATACATATTATGTTTTCAGTATATTGTAAAGTATTTTCAATACAAACATATTATCAACCCTTACATAGCACTTGTTTTTAGATAAGTAGTTTATGTGAGATTCCTATTATATATTAAATAATTAATATATTAATAGTAGTAGTAGACAGCAATATATAGCAATATGTACTACACCAAGCAATGTAGCTATGCTTATAGTTTTATTAGTTATAAACAACCTAAGTGAGACATAATTCCCATGCTCAGGAGTGGTGAATCCTATACTAATCCGTCATAGTCTTTTATACTAACCATGATATAGCCAATTGGTCATCTTCATAACACCCTATTTATGGTAGTATATTTGATGATGTAAAATGACATCACCTCTAAAATAAGATAGTTTAGCAATCTTAAGTTAAAAGACCATATATACCCATCAAGTGAAGAGGACATATATATATAGACATATTAGACACCATCTATATGGAGCACTCTTCAATGGGTTATTTTAGTGAACATATTCACCAAATCATATGCCTATGTATAAGACTAAATTGTAAACAATTGACCTTGATACATGTAAACTACTATCATCTTTTAATGGGGTTACTCTCACTATGATAATCCTTACACCATCACTTATGTCTAAGGTTTATAGCAATGTTGCAATTATGGACAATTTTAGTATAACCACCAATGAGTATGTATGAAAAACATAATTAGTTATCTGATTTTGTTATCTTTGCTCCACCATACTAAGAGCATAGCATATGTTTGAAACAACAATATAATTGAATACCTCTTTTTATTAATAATCATAATATATTTACAAATCATATGAATGTACAAGTAAATAGACAAAAATAAATTAACAAATACATGCCTATAAGGCACTTACCCAAACAATCTTGTACTTACACTATAACCAATCATACATATGTGTAAGACCAAATGCTACTACATGTTTATTGTTCGTTTATTATGATAAAGGCTCTATTAGTTGACTTACCAAGTTATCGCCTATATTAACTCTTAGTCTACATATTTTTATGTTGAAGAATCTCTTGTACCAAGTGAAATCATCTGAGAATATATTTGAATATTTAATAAGATTATAGTTCTTTTACATATGTTATGGCCTTATTATTGTCATAATAAAGGCCTATAGGATTGATAAAGCTAGGTACCATACTGAGTTTAGAAATAAATTCTTAATCCAAAACACCTTCTAACTTATTATACTATTACTCAAATAAAATAAAAAGCCAAACTAGGACTTAAAGTTATCATAATCTGTTTAGAAAACTTAAACAGTGAGCTCATATTCCTTTTTATAAACCCAGAGTGACTTCTTTGTCCTTTTTAGCTACTTAAGGATATTCTTGATAGTTATCCAATATTTTTCTCCTAGATCAAATTAATATCTATTAAATGTACTTAAAGTATAGGAAATATCAATTTATGTACATAACATGGCATACATGATGGATCCAATTGTCAAAGCATATAATATCTTACTTATCTTCTCTTTATTCTCAAGTATCCTAGGACACATCTCTTTAGAGAGATTTACATGATGACTAACGGGCAATAACCCTTTCTTAAACTCTATCATACTCAATCTCTTTAGCACTTTATCTACGCATATTAGTCCAAGTAACCTATATGGCGTATAATGATATATCTTAATACCAAGAATGTAGTTCGTTTCTCCTAAGTCCTTTATAGAGAAGTACTTAGATAACCATGCTGTAATATTCTACAAGTGAGATATATTATTTCTGATAATCAATATGTCATTGACATATAATACTAGAAATGAAATGATATTTCCATTAACTTTTGTATGCATAAATCTTTCTTTTTATGATTATAAAGTCCCAAACAGCTTTATCAAAATGAATGTGTTAACTCTTAAAAGCTTGCTTTAATCCATATATAGCTTATAACTTTTATACCTTGTCTACCTAGCTATCACAATAAAGCCACTAGGTTGTGTCATATACACATCATTTATAAAGTTTCCATTCAAGAATGTTATCTTAACATCGATCTATCAAATTTCATAGTCATCCAAATATAATTCAATATGGTAAGTAGTAAAAGATTTTAACACAGTCTATACCACACTTCTAGTCATAACCTTTTATAAGTAACCGTATCTTATAGGTATTCGGGTGTGTGCTCTAGAGACAATCATCCTACAGATATTAGCTTATTAATGACATCATGCACATAAAAAATAAGTGGTAATTTCTTTATTTATAAGTGTTTTTATGCCAAAAAAAGGTCCTTAGGTGGTTGAGCTGAGTTAGGGAATTAAATGGTCTAATCATGCACTTTTTATCTACTTATTAAAGTGACTATTCTAGAATTTGTTTGTAGCTTAGCTTACCCAAAATAGGGCACAAGTAATAGAGATAGGGCTACTATAGTTTTAAACACTCCATCGTAAGGTGGTGATAGTTTACATGTGTTGAAATTATTAGTTACAACCTATTGTAACACATGGGTACATACTGATACTAGGCATGTTCATGTTGACTTTATTTTGGCCCATACATGTGCCAACTTTAAGAGCTACCATGTGTATAGTGTAGAAAGGTGTATAAATGTGAAATTCGTATCATGTATAACCATGCATCTCTATGTGCCTAACTGTGTATAAGCACGTTCTGGTACAGTTAAATAAAGCACACATTATTTCAAGTTTGGTATAAGTTCCATTTTAATCAATTTGAACTTTTTAGAGTGGAGGTGTAAAAGAGCAACTAGAGAGCCAAAAGTATAGATAGATGATAGATGATCGATGGCTAGAGAAAAATCAAGAGAATGAGTGAGTAATAGCTAGCTTAAGTAAGTGTATTCTTGCCTTACGGATTACATGTCTACATTTTTAAATAGAACTATATGATGCTAATTTGAGTGTTTATTTCTATAATTTAAAAATTAAGCATGTTTATCATATAACTAAGGTTAAATAATGATTGACTGATGTTGATTAAAAAGTGATTAAAATGAAATAAATTAACAAAGCATGAACACTTAGACCTAGATCATTTGATGAATGATTTTGCTATTTTTTATATGGATTTAAGCTAACAGTTGCTTACAAGTATGTTTATAACTAGAGCAAAGGTTTTATGATGCTGTTTAATGAATTTAAATGCCACATACTTAACTTGTGATTAGTTTCAATATGATGAAATCATGATGATATATGGAATTATTGTTGTGATCAAGCTTGTTTGCCATGCGTTAGTATTATAATAGTTGCTAATGATGCTAATTAAATTTATGATGATGATAGTTGATAATGTGCTAGAATTTTCTACGGATTAATGGTTATTTGGCTAAGATCTAATAAAGTAGAGAATGAAGCATGATCGTGCAAGTGTTAGACCATGGTTGCATACTCATGACCTATAGTATTATGGTCGTACATGTTATGCATGCATAGGCAAAGTGAGTGAAAGATATTATGTAGGTGGTATGATTATGAGATATTGAGTTATAGTCATGTACATGTATCAATTACATGTGTATAATGGAATTTAGGAGGTCACAACCAAGTAACCCTATGGTGGATCATGCATGTGTGTTAAATGGGAAGAAATATAAAGAAAATTAAAGAAGAAAATACTAAATAAAATTATACAAGTTAAAAGAAAAAAATAAGACAATAAGAAAATAAGAAAAAAAGAGAGCAAAAACTACTAAAAGACTTTAGATGAAAGAATTAAAAAGAAAGTAAGCTACATTAGTAAAATTAAAACTTAATAATAATAGATGAAATAATATTTAAGATTTAATACATGATATGCATTTCATGATATGATATGCCAAATAAATGTTTAAGAATCAAAAAAATGTTTTACATGTTTTATGATCTTCAGATCAAAGAAGCATATTTTTAAGTAGAAAAATATAAGGTTTTAGATATCTTTTTGGGGTAAACTTGAGTGCGCAATTATGAGTTTTCACACCCTTTAAAAATTAAAAACCAATGCCTATTAGAAAATGGACATTGGTTTTGGCCTAAGCTCATTAGAAATTAAATATTGGTCATGCATAAGGTAATATTAGATTTGAACACACATGGTTAAGGTGCCAAATCCTTGTGTTCCATCAGTTTGATCAACATACAGATGTTTTTATAAAGTTTTAAGAAACTCAAGATAAAGTTTCATTTGAGATCTTCAGATCAAACAAAAATGCTTTCTAATAAAGTTTTTAAGAAAACATTTCTTTAAAAATAAGAGCCTTTGGCCTAAGTCATGATTTCTAGCATGGTTTTACTGTGAAATTCACATCATAACATCCATGATAATAGAATATATTCAAGATAACATTTAAAAGACTTCAAGAAAGGAAATAAGAATGTTAAGATAAGAGAAGCTAAAGTATAAGAATCAAGATATCAATATATAAATAATTAAGACTTAAGATAAAATTTCAGGTAGGGATTATACTGAAAGGTTAAGAATATGATTACTGAATGATTTGTCACTCATTACAATCTCTTTGTCCTACAGGTTCTTAGTTTATGGGTGGCTATATTGAGAGCTACTATTGTCATAATACTATGTTCATAAGTTTTAATTGTTTATATATGGTTCCATAGTTTATGCACATATTACGTTTATAATTTATGATTACAAGTATAGTTTCATGTATAGTTTTCATGATTGTAAGCATTGATTTCAACACAATTTGTAAATTTTGCAGTGTAAATAATAAGAAGAAATTTCATAAATGTGTAAAGTATAGGTATGCTTTAAGCTTCATGAAAGTAAAAGTAAGATTTTCAAGGTTCATGTTCATCATTAGTTAATTTTAAGAAAGTACTATAATGTTAATGTATTAAAAAAAATAGTAGTATCGCATATTCAAGTATCAAAGCAAATTTTGGGAAAATTATTTTGGAAACAACTATTTTGAGTAGTGTTTATAATGTTTTCAAAATTACATAATTTTTAAAATATACGTACAGGCGCAAGTTATCTAGTTTATGATAGGTAGCAGTCAATGTGGTTATCCATGATAGGTAAACTCTTCCCGTAGTATAAATTCTTATATTTTGATTATATGTTTTGAATTTTAGATAACCGTAAGGAGATTTACCTATCCTAGTGTTATTAGAGTTACAAGGTAATAGAGAGTATAACTTCTATTAGAGCCAAATCTAGAAGAGAGTCCCTTAAGCCTTTAGTAAGTATATTAATAGTTAGAGAGATAACCTATAAGGCTATGAGGAAGATGGATAATGAGTTAGTGATAGATAAAAGAGTTAGGCTTAGTTTAGAAGATGATAACATTGAATATGATAGTAAGAGACTTCACTCCATATAGAGTTTGGCTAGAGTCTATCAACCTCAAAAGTTTAGTGATTTAAGAGATCCAACCATTATCGAGAAGTGGATAGAGTTAGTTGAAAGTGCTATGAGTATATTTTAGATGTTAGATCAAGAGAGGATTTAGCATACTACTTGTTTAATGAAGAAAGATGTTAGAGTTTGGTGGTAACTAATAAGGGTTTTAATAGATGAGTCTTGTTTGACGTAGAGAGATTGTAAGAGATTATTTAATAAGGTGTTTAAAAGTACTAATCTAACCTATGTTAGAGCTTATGAGTTAATTGAATTTGTTTAGGTAGTAGTTCAATTAAGGAATATGCTAGTCATTTTAATTCATTAACTGGGTATGCCCTTGGATTGGTTAGTTTGAAAGATATGAGAGTTCAAAAATTTATGCATGGTTTATCCCAATGATAACAAAAGATATGATGATTGGTATATTTCCCCTTCAAAGGTATAGTGAAGCATTGAGTAAAGTCTTGAGATTAGAGTTTTGTTTGAAAAATAATTATGTTCTTAGAGGGTTAGTAGTAACATCAAAGTAAAGATAAGGGTAGAAGGCCAATTCAAGGTAAGAAAGATTTTAAAGGTAATATGAAGACCTAGTTAGAGCTTTTAGCGTGCAATAAATGTAGCAAAATGCATCCAAATGAGTGTCTAGTTGGGCAAAATATGTGTTTCAAGTGTAGATAACTAAGACAAAGAATGTTTGAGTGTACTATTGCTAAGGGATACTATAAGAGGTCAGAGAGACAAAGCCAAAGTGTTCTTATTGGTCTAAGACTAATCAATCATCTTTGCATGATCTCTTATTATATGTTTTAATTGATTGTGGTGTAATGCATTATTTTATTTATAAGAGTGTAGTATATAAATTAGGTTTAAATCCTACTATTACTAATTATAGTACCTATATTGAGCTTTCAGATGGTAATTTAGTATTAAGTGACTAGATGTTTATGGGCTAGAGCATGATAATCTAGAAAAGGTTTATAATGGTTGACTTGATAATAATAGACATACCAAATTTCGATATAATTCTAAACATAGATTTTTTAGGTAGATATGAAGTTGAGATAGACTATAAAAAGGGAAAAGTACAGTTTTTACTGAGCAATAAAAATGAGTTCATTTTCTAAGGATAAGATGATCTCATGTGTCAAGATAAGAAGGATATTAAGTAATGGTTGTATTAGGTTCTTAAAAATACACTAACTTTGAGGATTGAGAATTTCTTAGTGATAAAAAAGTTTACAAATGTGTTTCTATATGATTTACTACGGTTAGCTCTAAAGAGAGAAATTGATTTTAGTATTGAGTTGATATTGGGTATTACACTGATTTCTAAGACTTCTTATAGAATAACTGCAATTGAGTTAAAAAAAAAAATTAAAAAAGCAGTTATAGGAGTTATTAGATAAGAAATTCATTAGGCCTAATTATTCTCTTTAGAGTGCCATAATATAATCTATTAAGAAAAAGATGGGTTTATGAGGATATGTATTGATTATAAGGAGTTGTATATGATGACTACTAAGAATAAATACCTTTTACCTAGGTTTGACGATTTGTTTGATCAATTAAAAGGGGCAATGACATTTTGTAAGAATGAATTGAGGTTTAAATATCATCAAGTTAGAGTTGTAAATAAGGATGTATGTAAAACAACTTTTAAAATAAGGTTTGTGCATGATAAGTTTATGGTGATGCTATTTGCTTTGACTAATACTCTAATAGTATTCATGAATCTCTTAGATAGGGTAATTTTTTATTGTTTGGATAGATTTGTTGTGGAATTTAATGATAATATTCTAGTGTATTTGGGAAGTTGGGAGGAGCATGAAGAACATTTAAAGATAGTATTACAAAGGTTAAGAGAGAAAAAATTATATGCAAAGTTTTTTTAGTACGAGTCTTAGTTGTCTAATGCACTAGTATTAACATTGCTTAAGGAAGGAATTGAGTGTGATGTGTATGTTGATACTTCTTATTAGGGTATTAAAACATCATTGCTATAGAAAGGTAAGGTGATAGCCTATGCGCTTTGGCAATTAAAAGATTATGAGTTAAGAGATTCGACACATGATTTAAAGTTGGCAATAGTGGTCTTTGCTTTATAAATTTAGGGCCATTATCTATATATGGTTAGATGTTATATATTTTCATATCACAAAATTTCGTGTACTTCTTTTTATAGAAGGAGCATAATATGAGACAATGAAGGTGGTTAGAACTGGTTAGGGACTATGTTTGTGAGATTAGGTATCACCCGTTTAAGGCTAATGCAATGGTAGATGCTTTAAGTTAAAGGGTTATGGTTTCTATTTTGTTTATTCAGAGGAAGATTCAGTTAGATATTCAAAGTAAGCAGATAGAGGTTATGATACTGGTTTTACTGGACTACGAATAAAATCTACTTCGGTGAACAATATCAAAGTGGGCTAATTAGCTGATGAGTGGACTCAGACTATGTTTCAAAATTTTAGAGATGGCATTTGTGGTTCAAACTTTGTGGTTAGAGATGATGTTTTGAGATTTAAAGACCATATATATGTGTTTGATATTAATAGGTTAAGACAAAGGATTTTAATCTAGCCTTATATTACTATCTATATGGCTTATCTAGGAAGTGTTATGATGTATTAGGATCTTAGGAAAGGGTTTTAGTGGTCAAGGTTTAAAAAGTATACAGTAGATTTAATGGCTAGATGTTTAACTTATCAATAGGTTAAGACAGAGCATTAGAAACCTTTAAGGTTATTATAGTCTTTAACCATTCATAAATAGGAATGAAAGAGTATTTTCATGGATTTCATTATAGGGCTTTCTAGAGTACAATAAGGGTATAATAGACTATAGATTATTATTGATCAGTTGACTAAGACAGTCCAATTTTTACTTATCAGAGAGAGGATGACAACTGATCAATTTAAATAATTCTACATTGGAGAAATTGTTAAGCTTTATGAGGTTCCTAGATTCGTTGTATCAAATATGGATTCTTGATTTATGTTGGCATTTTAGAAGAATCCATAGAAATCATTAGGTACTAAGTAACTTTCAGTACAGCTTACCATATGTAGATAAATGGGTGGACTAAGAAGGTTAATAAGATTATAAAAGATATATTGAAAGCTTGTTGTATAGATTATAGCTCCAGTTGGGTAGAGTTTTTTTTTTTTTTTTTGGTAAGTAAGAATATTTATAAACACAAAACACAAAGGGCAAGCCCTAACACCCTAAGAGCGACACAAGAGAACACCCACAAAACAAGGAACATTGCCCTTTTTATTGCCCAAAATGCCTTTGAAAAGTGCCCCCCGCATCACACACAAAAAGGCCGCCAAAACCCCAAAAAAATCAGCCTTGAATCTTGAAAAATGCAGATTTTATTGTTCACGAACTGCTTCTGTGAATAGTAAATACAATTTCTGTCAAAGGAAAAGCAGCGCAAAAAGGCCTTTCGGAAGGTGAAAATTTTGGCGAAAACATCCCCGTACGTGTAACTATACATATGGTTCAAGAACCAACCTTCATTATCCTTAAAATCCTTGAAAACTCCAAATTGAATCTTGAGTTGGAAGGCATGCACCAACACAATAAAAGAATTGCTCCACCAAGTATAAATACCAGCCAAAAGAGTGTAAATTTTCCTTAACCAGTTCCCACAAGTGTAAACATTGGCAAGCTTTTTAGGACACCCTTCATTCCTTTGATTTTGCTTAAAGTGCCAAATTTGACCATTGGGCTGGGAAATCATACAAACTTGCCTTGTAATAACCTGTCCCTATTCATAATTCCTTCAACAAGCCACCTCAAAAGGTTAGAATAAGGTTCCTCCCTTGGTGAAACATTGCAAAGGTAGGAGGGGTGAAGGCGGCACCAAACAAGATAGTCCTCTAGCAAAGTCTTCCCTTTACTCGCAAAATCATCCATAGTGCTTTCTTTTGGCTGAAACAATATGCATTCCTCTCCAAGATAAATAAACCACAAGTAAAGATACCTAAAAGAGAACCAAAGCTCAAGAGAAACAAAGTTAGTCTCTTGTGAATAACCTGCAAAACAAATAAGCAAAGTTAGAGAAAGAAGCCCTTCCCACACATGAGTTATCAACAAAACCAAAAGAAATCCCCACAAGTTCCCTCTCCAACTTAGAACATTCCAAAAACCCATTTTTTCCCCTCTAGAATAACACCTAACCTCTCTCAATCTAATAGTCTCATCTCTCACAAGGCCACAGTGAACTCTCTCCCTCAAAAGACAAAGGAAGCAAGAGAGAAGAAAAATCAACCACTTAAGAAGGATCATGGTTATTAAGAGTACACAACGGAAGAGCCCAAGAATCCTCAAGGGAGCTATTCTGTAACGAATAAGGGAAATTACCTAGCTCCGTCGCTTTGTCCCTAATGACTCTTTTTACATTAATAAAGACTCTCTCTTTAGGCAAGACCCCTCTCGAAAAGACTCTATTGTTCATTTCCCGCCAAATACTATAAACAACTGCACCCAAACTCATCTTTGCTAAAGTGGCCCTAAGAGATTTCCCTTTCCACTCTCGAGAGATCTCCTCAACATACTCTTCCCAAGGCTGTCCTCTATAACTCAAGTTGCTCTAGTTAAGAATATTATCCCAAATAAATCGACTGTAATCACATTGAAAGAAAAGGTGGTCAATATTCTCATCAGACACATCACACAACACACAAGTAATATCATAACATAAACCATACCTTTGCAATTTATCATGAGTGGGTAACCTCTTCCTCAGTGCAAGCCAGAGGATGATGGCATGCCTAGGGATGTGCTTCTTGTGCCAAATGAGGTGAGGCCAACACACCAAGTTATTCTTCTTTCTAAACTCATTCCAAGTCGATGAAATGGAAAAGCTACCATTCCCACAAGGATTCCAAACAACTCTATCAGCTCCTATCATAGGCTTACTTAAGGGAGTGTTCTTAACCTCAATCATATCATGAGAGTTAGCCACCGGCCACTTCCACTCACCATTCTCAATGAGCTCCTTGACTTTAGCATTCTTCCCCATTCCCGAGTCATAGATTATTCTGTCCCCAAACCTTTTGGCAAGAGGCCCCAGAGGGTGCCAATTGTCCCACCAAACAAAAGTGTTCTCCCCAGTACCAACAATATGACTTATCCTATTATGCATCTCGTCTCTTAACTTGAGAAGTTTCCTCCACCACCAAGGGCTATCGTAAGAGGCTTCAATATTCCAGATACTCCTATTCTTTACTTTGTTTCTCTTTATCCAATCAGCCCAAATGGAAGAATCGTCACCACAAATGATAGTCCATAGGTGACGAGCCATAGCAGCTTTGTTCCATTCCTTACTTGCCTTAAGCCCTAATCCCCCCTCTTCATACGACTTACAAACCTCTTCCCAGGCAATTTTCGCCTTGTTGTTGTTGCCACTAGTGGAGTTTATGTATAATAATAGTTATTAGACTACTATTTAGATGACTCCTTATAAGGTTTTATATAATAGGAGGTTTAGGTTCCTATTATATTGGGACAAGATTGGTAAGAAGAATTCCTTGGATTAGGTGTTGGATCTAGAGAAAATATAGAAGATGATTGAGTAAATTAGATTAATCAGGTAAGGGATAAGACAAATTCAGAATCGTCAAATGAGTTATGCTAATAAGAGGCATAAAGATGAAAAGTATCTTGTAGGAGATAAGGTTTTCTTGAGGATGACTCTATATAAGAAGGTGATAAGAATAGGTAAAAATGGTTAATTGATATAAAAATTTGTTAGCCTAGATAAGGTTTTTCAAAGGATTAGGGCAGTGGCTTATAAATTACATTGTCGATAAGTATGGAGAGGATTCATAATGTTTTCTATGTTTCTTTGTTAAGGAAATATGTTAGTGATACTTTGCATGTGCTTGAGTTTAGGATGTAGAGTTGGTAAATGATTTGTCTTATTAGGAGCAGGTAGTTTAGAT
Organism: Anacardium occidentale; assembly: GCA_026122585.1. Classification (NCBI taxonomy): domain Eukaryota; kingdom Viridiplantae; phylum Streptophyta; class Magnoliopsida; order Sapindales; family Anacardiaceae; genus Anacardium; species Anacardium occidentale. The sequence goes on from JAJEJH010000609.1 coordinate 180,205, forward strand.
TTTGGATCGACGGGTCAAGACTTTGAGGAATAAAAGCATTTAATTAATTAAGGTATGATAGAGGAATCATAGATTTGAGAAAGCAAAGTAGAAGGTTGAGATTAAGATGAGACAAAGTTTCCCCAAGTTGTTTAGGTCATTTTGCAAACAAAATTTTCATGAAGTAGGAGAGTTATAATGCCTAAGATGTAAAAATGGGAATTTGAGAGATTTTGAAGACATTTTAGGTATTTTGATGAAATAAGTATGATTTTCAATGTATGTGAAGGCTTTTTGGTCATATTGGCCTTATCTTTGCTTGTACACATGTCAACTCCAAATGCTGCTATATGTATGCCACGAAAAGTACAAAAATTTTAAATTTATATCATGAACGACCATACGTCTCTATATGCATGACAATACATAAGTGTATTTTGGCACAATTATATAAAGCGAGTTTTATTTCAAATTTAGCATAAGTTTTATTTAAATCATTTTAAGCTTTCTAAAGCTAATGTGTTAGAGAGCAACTAGATAGCTTGAGAGCATAGATCATAAAATCAATGGGCAAAGAAAGATCAAGAGAGAACGTGTAGTAACCAGCTTAAGTAAGTGCATTCTTGACTTGTAAATTGCATGTCTACATTTTAGAATGGAATTATATGATGTTGATTTGAGTGTTGGCTTTTGTACTCTAAAAACTAAGCATGTTAATCATATAATTAAGGTTAAATAATGATTGATTGATGTTGATTAATAAGTGATTAAAATGAATTTATGAACATTTAGATCTAGGTCATTTGATGAATAATTTTGCTATTTTTTATATGGATTTGTGCTAAAAGTTGCTTACAAGTACATTACTAACTAAATTTATGCTTGTATGATGATGCTTGATGGACTCATATCAAGATGAAGTAGCCATATGGTTAAGTTATGGTTAGGTTAAACATGATAAAATTATGATGATATGTGGAATTATTGTTGTGATCAAGTTTATTTGCCATGCGCTAGTATTGTAATACTTGTTAATGATGTTAAATAATTTTATAATAATGATAATTAATGTTGTGGTAGAGTTTTTCCATGGATCGATAGCTATTCAACCAAGATTTGGCGAAGTGAAGCATGACCATATATACATTAAGACATGGTCACGTACTCATGATTTATAGCATCACAGTCATGCATGTTATACATGCAAAACCAAGAAAAGTTAAGTATTTCATAGGCGATACGATCATGAGATGCTAAGTCACGATTGTGTACATGTGTCAATTCTAGGTCAATGTAGAATTTAGGAGGTCATGACCATGCATGTGAATTGAATGAGGAGAAATGCAAAGAAAATTAAGGAAGGAAAGCTTAAAAAAAATTAGAAAGTTATAAGACAAAAATTAAGACAATAAGAAAATAAGAAAAAATTGAGAAAGAAGTAGCAAAAGACTTAAGATGAAAGAACTAAGAAGAAAATAATATACATTATTAAGACTAAAATTTAATAATAATTCACGAAGAAAGACTTAAAATGTAATGTATGGTGTGCATTTCATGACATAATATGCAAAAAAAAAAGTGTTGTGCAAATCAAGAAAATGTTTTACCTGTTTTACGATCTTCATACCCAAGATGCATGTTTTAAAGTTGAAAACTAAGATGTTTCAGATATTTTTTACTGGTAGACTCTAAGAGGCACTTGTGGTTTACATGCCTATTAGAAATTGGGAAATCAGTGCCTATTAGAAATTAGACATTGGCTTCGGCCTAAGCTCATTGGAAATTGAATGCTAGTCATGCACAAGGTAAGATTAGATTTGAACTACATGGCTAGAGCATCGAATCCATAAATTTTATCAGTTTGATCAATATATAAATGTTTTTATGAAGTTTTAAAAAGGACAAGATAAGTTTTCAGCTAAGAACTTTGGATCAAACAAGAAATTTTTCAAGAAAGTTTTCACAAAAGCAAGTCTTTAAGAATAAGATCTTTTAGGCTAAGTTATGATTTCTAGCATGGTTTTAGTATGACATTCATGTCATAACATCTATGATATTAAAATATAAATGATTAAGACTTAGAAAGATTCAAGGTAGGGATTATGTTTGAAGGTTATAAATATTCTTACTGTGTGATTTATCATTTATTCTAGTCTCTATACCTTATAAGTTCTTAGTTTATGGGTGGTTACATTGAGAGTTGTTGTTGTCATGAGACTATATTTGATGTGAATCCATCAAATTGGCTAAAATTACATTCAAAAGCTTAAGCATGCAAATTAGGCTCTAATCACTTCCAATACTTAACACATCACTTCCAACCATCATCAAACATCCCAATCTACTGATTTTCATCACCAAATCAACACCACATCAAGATTAACAAAACCAAAGGCAAGCACTATAAGTTCTACAAGTTCAAGTTAGATAAATTTTCCATGCAACACATATAATACTTACTAGATTAGCTAAATGATACTCCAAGCATAAAGGCAAGCCACCAACTTGGAAATCCACCACCAAACCTTTGGCTAAAGTTTGGATAAAGGAAGAACAAATCAATTCAAGAGACAAAACTCATGAACCAAAATGAGAGAGAATTTCATATTGATAAAAACTAGTTTTTACAATATTTTCATGCCTTAATATATGGTCTTCCTAAAGGCATGGTCAAAGCTCAAATATTAAATATAAATACAAGAAAATGAAATTACAAAATATTACAAAATTTGTAAGCCATTGAAATGAGAAATGAGCCCATGCTTCATTAATTACAAGTTATGCCACTTTTCCTTGAATAAAGGAATCATGTCCCCTTGACTTTGCAACTTGCATATCTTCCATTCTTTGAATCAAATTGAAGCCAAATTTGGTAAGTGGGCCTAATTCTCCTTGATGAACATGGGTTGGGCTAGGATAGCCCAATGTGAGCTCTTCTTAGACCACCTTGTTGCCTTGGGCCATTTGCTTGCATGTTTGATTGGCTTGGACCATAGACTTCATATCTTGGACCCCTTTGGCTTTTGATTTCATTCCATAAACATGAAGAAGTGTGGGGCTGCTGGAATGGGCTGGGATCACATCAATGTTCATCAGTTGTAATAGGTCATATGAAGTTCCATGGTTTATATACATATTATGTTTACAACTTATGATTTCCAATGCAGTTTCATGTATAGTTTTCATGAATATATAGTATTTCATTGCAACATAATTTGTAAATTTTGTATTCCGAATAATAAAAAGGTATTTCAGAAATATGTAATAAGTATCTATGTTTTAAGTTCTATAAAAGTAAAAGTAAGTTTTCAAGTTTCATGTTCCGCATAAGTTAATTTTAAAAAAGTAATGTAATGATATTATATTAAAAAGGGAATATAATAATGTTATAAAGATCTGCCATAGACTTCCCAAGGATAGCAAAGAAGGTTGTTGTTACTTTAACAAAATAATAGGAACATTTACCTAACAAAAGACCATGGTAATTAAATGACTAGGTGAATGACTTTGTTCTTCTTATTTTGTAGATTTAAAATATGGACTTGACCCATAACCCTAACTTTATCAATATGTTCCAAAGCTAGTTTGGAACAGATATGATATTCCCAGAAATGTATTAATATCATCGAGTTGTACTTGAAAATAAATGAATCTTGTATTATGATACAGGATATTCTTATTAAGCCAAGAATTAGCTTGCCTATGGAAGGGATTGATGCATATGAAAGGCACAACGATGCCTTCTTGCTTACATCAAGGGCCATGTCATCTTTCATAACATCTAATTGGCAAACTAGTGGTTTATACTTACCAAAAAAAAAAAAAAAAAACTAGTGGTTTATCCTGTAAAGACATTATTAAATATTTGTATAAGGTCTTTAAAGGACATGCTTGTATTGAGCATTCACAAACATTGAGCAAACTTATTGATTATCAACCAACAGACAAATCTAACATGATTCTTCACTTATTTAACATGTGTAAGCGGATAAAGAAGAATAGATTGCTAGATTTGCCCTTGACAGATTGTTTTGTATCTCATGCAATTTTCTCATCACTTCCTAACTCTTACATGAGGTTCATTGAGAACTTCTTAAAGGATCATGACAATGAATCAATTGATAGATTAGTGATGTTGACATGTAATGCTATCACTAATGTGAGGTGTGAAAAGAAGGTGATTGTCACTATTAGAAGAGAATATGCTAAAAGAGAAGCGAAGGCTAAGGTCGAAGCCACTTTAAGAGTTGAATCTTTATCTCAAGATGATTCTAAACCTCCTGAGCGAAGAAGGGAAGACAATTTGTTTTTATTGTGGTAAGTGTTTCCATTTTAAAAAACACTATAAAGCTTTTCACAACCATAAAAGAAAGACAAACTATTCGACTTTAAGTATAATTAAGAGTTATACTTCTTCCTTTAAATTCTATGTATTGAACTTGTTTTCTTATTTTGATGCTTATTTTGATTTGTAAGATTACATGTAGAATAGATGCTCACTTGAGAAGGAAGATGAATCTATTAGTTAATGTTGTGATACCTTGTGAAAATTATATCCTATTGGCACGTATAGTGTAAATAAGAAGGAATATGAATTTTAATTGTAAATTAGAATGAAAAAAAAGGAAATGTCAACGCATCGGGGAATAAACGATTGATTTCTATCAATAAACCTGCTAAAGACCCGAACCATAGAGTGCTTAGTACCGGGGCCACGGAAAGATATGTTTTTAGATCTCGCATTGAAAATCCTCCTTCTTTTTTTTTGTATTCCATATTGTAATACATTATGGTAAGAGATGTATATGTAGTTAAAGACCCCTTCTATTTGTGTATAAAAAAAATCAAAATTTCTATGTTGAAAAATGATTTTATTAATGTGAACTATATTTATTTTGACTTTCAAATTAAATTGAAAATAACTTGGTAATAATGACTAAACCATGACCAACATTTAGATTGGTTCTTTTCTCCACACCTTCTTTCACTAAAATTGTTGTAAATTCATGAAAGAGAACTTTGTGAGCTTCTTTATATTTGTATTAGCATTGTAAGGCAAATTCTTTCTTTTTGTACTTTTCAAAAGCCTATGAGCATAATCTCATGAAACTAGTAAAAGGTATAATCCCTGTAAAAACTATATTAAGGGTGTAAGCCCTTGTTATCAAAACTAGTATAAGGACAAAATCTCTTGGAGAAAAACTATTGTAATTTTTGGGTTTTTGAAATTATGGGAGAAAAATATTTAAGCAAGGTTGCTTGAAGTAGCGGATGTAGGAGGCTTGTAGAGAAGCATTGAACCACTTTATTCAACTGAGTATTCCTTTCTCTTTCTTTTTACTTTATTGTTTATTTTTTTTATAATTTTTTTATATTGATTAAATGTTTTGTTATGGTTTTATTGATTGGATATATATTGTTGTTTACTTGTTGTTGGGTGGAAAAAGTTTTTAAGTTCATAAAGACTTTTACTAAAACCTATTTACCCCTCTAGGTTATTTGTCATATTGTATTTGTGGTTGGTACCAGAGCTTAGGCTTTTGTTTTCAAAAATTTAATGATTTTAAAAGTCAAAGATCAAAGATTTTAGGAATGATAAACCTTTTACGAAACCAATTTTTGAAGAAAGGCAAAGTATGATTTAACCTGCTTTGTTTTACAACGGAAATTATAGTCAATGGAAAATTACAATGAAATTTCATGTTCAATCCATTGATTATAAACTATGGAAGGAGATTAAGTCCCTACTGACCTTAAAACAAATTTTCCTAAAAATAAAAATGATTTTAATGAAAATGATGAAAGATGATGTGTTTAAATTCTAGGGCATTGAATTTACTGTTTTATGCTTTAAACTCTATGAAATTTAATCGTGTTTCTTATTAGAAAACAACAAATAAAGCTTGGACTATCTTCTAAGCAACACATGAAGAAACAAGCTAATTAGAGGAGTTCAAGGTGGAGCTTCTCTTCTGTGAGCACAAATTGTTCAAAATGAAGAAGAAAAAGAGCATAACAAAGATTTACAAGAGCTTTTTAAATCTTGTAAACAATTTGAGAGGTTTGGAAGACAGATTCAAAATTTTCGAGTTGGTCAAGAAAATATTGAGGCCATTGCCAAAAACTTAGTGCATAAAGGTAATGACAATTAAGGAATCAAAGGAGTTGACCATGTTAAATATGGATGAGTTAATTGGGAGTCTCTTGACTCATGAGATGAAGTAGATGCCCATTAGGGAGGAGAAAGAGAAAAAGAAAATGAAGAATATCACACTCAAGGTTAAAGAAGGCTAGAATGAGGATGATACACCCACAACTAATGAAGAGAGCTTAATGGATGAAAAAGACTTGAAGATGCTGTCAAAGAAATTCAACAAATTGCTCTCTAAAAAGAAAAAGAAGAGAAAGGAGAAAGAGATCATTTGATATGAGTGTAGGAAGAAAGGGCATTAGTAATAAGAATGCGCTCAAACAAAAAAGAAGAAATTCAAGAAGAAAACAGTTGCCACTTAGAGTAGAGAGGACTCGAACAAAGTTGAAAAAGAGTAAGTATCTTTATGTTTTACACTAAAAAGAGAGAATAAAGGTAGGGTGTACATATGTCATTAATCAAAGTAAGCAGTCAAACTTGTACTAACTTTGATACTTGATTGATGATAATGATGAGTTGATGCCATGTTATGACTGTGCTTATTTGATTATGTATATGTGCTTGCCATGACTGTGTGATTGAGTTGAATTGATGCAAGTATGTTATATATGTATATATATGAGTTGTAATATGTGAAAAATTAGAATTCATGTTAAGATGAGTCAAATTTGATTTTTTTGATTTC
>JAJEJH010000609.1:187034-233010 GCA_026122585.1 Anacardium occidentale
CCATGTTGTGTGAACATGATTTACCAAAAACTTTTTGGGGTGAAGCCATAAACACTTCATGTTATATCATCAATAGAGCCATGATTAGGCCAATCCTTAAAAAAACTCCTTATGAGTTATTCAAAGGGAAAAAGCCTAATATTTCATATTTTCATCCATTTGGTTGTAAATGCTTTGTTCTCAACAATGGAAAGGATAACTTAGGAAAATTTGATGCTAAGTCGGATGAAGCAATTTTCCTAGGATATTCTTCCACCTCCAAAGCGTATAGAGTCTTCAACAAAAGGACACTTGTTGTTGAAGAATCTATACATGTATTATTTGATGAATCTTCTTCTAAGTGTGTAGATAGATCAAAAGATGATGAAGTGGTGGAGCTCATGGAAGACCTCAAACTAAATGGTGGACCCACTCCTAAAGAAGAAGAAAATCAGATTGTGGAAGCACCCCAAGATGACATGCTTGTGTAGCCACAAGAAGTGCAAAAAAAGACTTCCTTCCCAAGGGTAAAAGATGAGGTTAAAGAAGGAAGGATCATTGGTGACCCAACCCAAGGAGTAAGGACAAGAGCTTCAATCAAGAACACTTGCGAATTTGTGACATTCTTGTCACAAATGGAGCCCAAGAAGGTAGATGAAGCCTTGAAGGATGAGAGTTGGGTGTTGGCCATGCAAGAGGAGTTGAACCAATTTGAGAGGAACCATGTATGGGAGCTAGTTTTTAGGCCAACGGATCATCCCACCATCGGCACAAAATGGGTATACCGAAACAAGGTGGATGAATCCGGAGTTGTTACAAGAAACAAGGCAAGACTAGTTGCCCAAGGCTACTCTCAAGAGGAAGGTATCAATTTCGATGAAACCTATGCCCCCGTAGCTAGATTAGAGGCAATTAGGATATTGATTGCTTATGCTTGCCATCTAAATTTTAAACTTTTTCAAATGGATGTCAAAAGTGCTTTTCTAAATGGTTTTATTCAAGAGGAGGTGTATGTAGAACAACCTCCCGGTTTTGAAAATCCAAGTTTTCCAAACCATGTTTTTAAACTAAGAAAAGCTCTTTATGGTTTGAAACAAGCTCCAAGAGCTTGGTATGAAAGATTGAGCACATTTTTGATTGAAAATGATTTTTCAAAAGGAAAGGTGGATACCACCTTATTTATAAAGAAACATAAGCATGACATCTTAATTGCTCAAATCTATGTAGATGACATCATCTTTGGTGCTACTAATGAATCTCTATGTAGAGATTTTTCTAAGATGATGCAGGGGGAGTTTGAGATGAGTATGATGGGAGAGCTAAACTACTTCCTTGGGCTGCAAATCAAACAAATAAAGGAAGGGACATTGCTCACTCAATCAAAGTATACTCAAGACCTCCTCAAAAGGTTCAACATGCATGAGGCCAAGGAGCAACCAACTCCAATGAGCACTTCAACAAAGATTGATAAAGATGAGGGAGGTAAAAATGTTGACACAAAGTTATATAGAAGCATGATAGGTGCATTATTATATTTGACTGCATCTAGACCGGACATATTGTTTAGTGTATGCATGTGTGCACGTTTTCAAGCAAATCCTAAGGAATCACATTTGAATGCAGTGAAACGAATCTTGAGATATCTTAAGGGGACACCGAATGTTGGATTGTGGTATCCTAAGAACTCAACTTTCGAATTACGTGCCTTTTCAGATGCTGATTTCGGAGGCTGCAAAATTGATAGGAAAAGCACTAGTGGAACATGTCAATTCTTAGGAAACATGTTAGTTTCATGGTTTTCGAAAAAGCAAAATTCGGTTGCAACTTCTACTACGGAAGCCGAATATGTTTCTGCGGCTAGTTGTTGTGCCCAAATTCTTTGGATGAAACAACAACTTTCTGATTTTGGTTTCAAAATAATAAAAACTCCCATATTTTGTGATAATACTAGTGCAATTCAACTTTCGAAAAATCCCATTTTGCATTCTAGGACCAAGCATATAGATATTAGACATCATTTCTTGCGTGATCATGTGAGCAAAGGAGATATTGTGCTTGAATTTGTTGACACTAACCACCAGCTAGCTGACATCTTTACCAAGCCTCTGGACAAGGAAAGATTTGCCTACATAAGGAGGGAGCTTGGAATGATTGATGCAAGCCAAGTAAGTGTCTAAAAATTCTATCTTTTTAATGCTTACATGATGAGTTGATTGAAGGATTGATGTTTTGATTGAATATTTGAATATGCATGAATGCTATTGAATGAATGCTATTGATTGGTTGTATGCAATATGATGAATGCAAGTGGTTGAATATATATGCTTGAATGAGTTTGGTTTGCATGCGAATTCGAGTCGAGTCGATGCAACTCTATAGCTGACATCACTCGACACCTGAATTCAGAAAACAAAACCTCCTTGAATCAAAATATCCAAGTTTTCATGACTTGTGGTGTTTTGAAGTGTGTTTTGAAAAATCTGCAGTTTTCTGGAAATAATGCAGGTCTGTGTGATTTTGGTCACACACGACCGTGTGTTCCAAGCATGCACGGGCGTGCTTCTGCATGAACACACGACCGTGTGTCCCATGATACACGACCGTGTGTTTTTCGCTTTAAATTCGCGCTTACCTGCACGCGCATTATCCAAACGCACACGGTCATGCATTTTAAAAACAAATTTTTTTGAAATTTTGCGAACACACGACCGTGCAACTATCGGGTGCACGATCGTGCGGAATTGGGAAAACACGATCGTGCGTCTAAAAACACGATCGTGCGCTCGCGTCTATATAAGCAAATCAGTTCATTTTCTTCATTTTTCACGAACTTTGCAAACCTAGCCGCGATTTTACGCATTTCTCTCTCAAATTTTCATCAAAAACTCTCATTGTTTTTGCTCTCATTTGATTTCAAACTTGTTTTTACTAGTTTCTCTCAAGTCTTCCTACATTTTAAGATAGTTTTACATTCCAAACACAAACCCAAATCTCCATTTCAATTATTTCAATCACCAAAATCCACAATGCCTCCACGGATGAAATTGCCAACACGTTCCGGGCCTTCCAGGAGTACTTCGAGAGCAGAAAATCCATTTGGAATCATGTGTTCCAATCGGGCGCAAAAGGTACTCTTGTCGAAACTCATGAAAAAGCCAATTTATGTTGGACGTTGTTTGGATAAACGGATTTTGCGAGAAATTGGTGTTTTAGATGAGATAATGGGTTTAGTCAATTCATCTAGGTTGAATGGAATCTTTTTCATGCGAATTGATGCGTTCGAAAATTTAGTTTACGAATTTTATAATTCCCTATCGGTTCCGAAGGATGTACGGGGAAATATTACGGATTTTACTATGAAATTTCGGTTGGCCAATTCGGATTGGACGGTACCGGCCGAACAGCTGGGTGATTGGTTAGGCTGTAATTCAGAGGGTATTCTGGACTTTTCGCATGAGTTGAGCACTCAGGCGGTATGGCATTCCCTCGGCGGTTCCGGATTCTATGAAGCGCAAAAGGCGAAGGCCTCCTCCTTGGACAATCCAGCCATGAGAATCTTCCATTGGATGATCACGTACACTTTAAACGCTCGCACGAACACCAATGGTAATGTCAGTGTTCGTGACATGGCAGTAATGGAAGCTGCCATGAATGGACGTCAACTGGATTCGGCGAGATGGTTGATCAGCAAACTGAGTGACATCCAGACTCTCAGCGATAAAGAAAAGGTCCTATTGACTTTGGTATGCTGATTACATTTATTGCTGAGAAATTGGGAATTTCTATTGAAGGCTATGGCAAATTTAGGATCGGTTTCGAAGAGTCTCATATGCTCAATGCCGATGCTCTCTTTCGGATGAGGGTGATTGAGAAAGATGGCAATGATGGATGGAGATTGCCTGCAGCTATTGGAGATCATGAGCCATCTGCCGAACCATCTGCCATGCCTTCCGTGGCTGAAACCAGTGTCCGAAGAGGAAGACGAGCTCGCCCCGAAGCTGGTCCTGAGGTTCAGTCAACATCCGAGCTTCAAGTGTTAATTGAGCTGACCAAGCAAGTTGATGCAAACATGGTTCAGCTTGCCCATAATTTTCAAGCCTTTTAGGAAAGTACAGAATCTCGCTTGACCCGGATTGAGTCCAGCCTTGCTTCTCTTATTAACATGACAGATCTTTCACCTCAGCTACCACCTCAACCTTGAACCATTTTTACATTTGCATTTGCATGATTTTGTTACCAAACCTTATCATTGAGGAACATATCTTTTATCTTGTTATCATTTTCTGGATTTGGCTTGACTCAGTATTATATTTCAACTTATATTAATCCTTTGAATTTTCTTGATGTTTTGGAATATGTCAATTGCTATTGATTGGATGATATTGCTATTGCTTGGTTGATTGTTTGATGACGGGTAGTTGGATGATGGATTGATATTGGAAGTGATTTTTTTTGAAGACTTGTCTTGGGAAATCTTACTAAAACAAAGGACACCATGTCAAATTTTTTTTGATTTATGGCAAAAAGGGGGAGAAAGAATGCAATAATTAGCAAGTTAAAATTGACATAAATTTATATTGGTAATTAAGGCTCAAACTAAGGGGGAGTGCTTAAAGTGAGGGGGAGCATGTTTTATCCTTAGTTTAAAACTCAAATTTAACATTTTTCAACATATTTTTGTCATCAATCAAAAAGGGGGAGATTGTTGAACCCTTGATGTTTTGATGATGATAAAAATATAATTAAGTTGTTAATTAATGTTTAAAATATGTTTGAGATGCTAATTAATCCCTTGCATGAAGTAATTCATGACAAAGAAGGGAAGAAACGATTTATTTTTGCAGGTTTTAGGTCTCGCACGACCGTGTGCCTTAGTAACACGACCGTGCTTGACCAAACGGGTCCTCGTGTGTCCAAAACACGGGACCGTGCGCCTGACCGTGCAAGGCTCTGTGATTTTCTGGAAGAAAAGTCTCAGACCCGCACGGGCGTGCGTCATTGTGCACGACCGTGTGCATGCTCAACACGATCAATGCACTACCACCATAACCGTGCTGCCTGACCGTGTGAAATCAAAGAATTCAAAAAGCCATTGGAAGCACGACCGTGTGCCATGGAAACACGACCGTGCGCATAACCTATAAAGAGCACGGGAGATTAAGCCGTGCAAAGGAAACCGTGCAGCAAGTCAAAGAAAAGGCGTCAACGCACGACCGTGTCGCTCAATACGCACGACCGTGCGTGATGACAAATACGGAGCACTACCAAGAGCACTTCCAGGAAGTCGTGCAAGGCTGATCGTGCAAGGGCTTTGAGGCATTCATCTCACGCACGACCATGCAGAATTGGCACACGACCGTGCGCTAGCATAAACTCACCCGTGTGCTGCTTGTGCGCTCATCGTGCAGCCAACCCGTGCAAGCTTCTGGAATTTTGGACGAAATACTGAAGGATCTCACGCACGACCATGCAGAATTGGCACACGACCGTGCGCTAGCATAAACTCACCAGTGTGCTGCTCGTGCGCTCATCGTGCAGCCAACCCGTGCAAGCTTCTGGAATTTTGGACGAAATACTGAAGGATCGCTGCACGACCATGCATCTAAGGCACACGACCATGAAGGGTCGAAGCACGACCGTGCGTAAAGGACACACGACCGTGCAGCATTGGCGCTAAGCTTTTAAGTCGACCGTTGGGAGTCAGATGAAGCAATAAATGCAGCATGCACGACCGTGCACTCGAGGAGCATGACCGTGCGCCTGAAAAATTTATTGCAGAGCTTACTTTTTCCAACTACTTCAACGGATACAAAGCTAGCAAAACGGCTCCTTCCTATTCTAGGCAATGAATCAAGTATAAAAGGAGAGCCATTTGAAGTGGAGGAGTGAACTGAAACGAATTGAAAAAGCCAAGCTATCTACTTCATTCTTAAATTGCTTTGTTTCTCTCTATAAGCTTATTCACTTACATACTTGAGAGAACTCGTACTAAACATTTGATTTTCCAGCCTATTGAGAGGCAACTACAATCAATCTCTTTATTAACACTTTATTTGTAAAAAGGGCGAAATTCCCTTGTGAGAAAAACTATTGTATCTTCGGGTATTGAAGATAGTGGAAACTTCAATCGGGTTTGATTGAAGAAGAGGACGTAGGAGGCTTGTGTTCAAAGCTCCGAACCTCTCTAAACTTGGCTGAGCAATTTCTGAACTCTCTCTCTTTATTGCTTTTATTCTGCATTGTGTGTATTATAGTTTTGATTGTGTTTATTACTATAGAAATTTTAAATAATCCTATTCACCCCCCTCTAGTATTATTTCTCTATCACTTAAGGGTTTTTCACCATTATTTCAGATGACAATCCATTTTCACCCTTCCAATATCACAACAGCCAACACTTTCATATCACAGAAATAATTGTTTCTGGTATAGTAACATATTTAGTCACAAACCGCAGCTCACAAGTCACAAACCATAACTCACTAAATCACAACTTATTCAATCACGAACCACATTTTTTATCCATTAACATTTTAAAGCCTTTTACAAAAACAATATGCAACATATTCAATTGCAAAAAATTTATACAAATCAAGCTTACATAAAAAAATGCAATGGAACAGTGTGCAAAAATTAGGATATTAAAATCAATTAACATTTAAAATGCAAGAATCAAATTTTTTTTAATGTAAATTGGGGTTCCAAATCATACATGGTGCTATCAAAATTATGATGTTATTAATTGATATATATCCAAATTTGAATCCAAGTGTGATTTCAGAAACATCATCACTGATTCATGTATTAACGCCTTCAAATTATCTCTCAAGCCATACAAGTGTTTCCAAGCTATCAAAACAAGAAAAACAAGGTTATTCAGGTTTGATTAGAGCATTCGAAAGCGATTCCTGATCATCTCATATGATTTTTCCCAAAACCTTCAGACCATGCTTGGGCTCAACAACAATAAAAAATAGCATATTAAAAAGTCTAATTATATTAAATGGCTTTATACAAAGCCAAGAAAAAAAGGAGAATCGAATTATATGAGAATGAAGTTGGGAATGTGTAAAAGAAGATCGAATCGGATGAGAATAGAGCTGCGAATATGCAAAAAAAGAAATGCCTTGGCATGCACAGCCAGATGCACGCCCGTGTGCACCCAAGTTGTTGCTTTGTCGAGCAACACATGCATGCGTGCATGGGCACACACTCTTACATTGCGGCATGATGCTGCAACACTTTAATTCTACTATTTTTGTCGCTTTTGGCCTTTCTAAGTCAATTTGCATACTTTTGATTCTAGAAATTTCCTTAATACTCCAGTCTTGATATTTTAAATTACGAATGATTTCCAATACAGATTCGAATGCCAAAGACTTTTTAGATTGAATTCGAACAATAAATTCAGATCAAACACTTAAGTTGAAGATTCAAATTTAAGGCAAATTAATGAAGGGGAAATGCATGCATACAAGATTATGACATTTTAATTATTTTATATTTAGTTAAGCATTGTAATTAGTTTTTAGGTAACTTTAATTAACTTTGAATTTTGTTTTTCTTCATTTTTTTTATTCAAGCACTTGTATTCTAGTTTAGGTAACTAGAGTTAATTTTTAACCATGGTTGTAACTTCCATATAAAAGGCAACCTAAGCTCATTGTAAAGGGATCTTTTGGTTGAAATGAATATTTGAAAAGCCTTGGCTTTCTTTCAACTCTATGATGCTTTGGTGGCTCATGTGAATGCATATTTCCTTTATCCAATCTTTCTTGCAAGTGAAAGTTGGTGGTGGAGAATCAAAGTGGTGGAAATGATATTCAAATGGGTGGACAAGTTCTTTTAAACTTGATTCAAGCCTCCTTTATCTTTGGTTCAACCTCAAGGTGGTGGATAGTCATCCTTTAGGCTTAAGGATTTTTATCTTACAACTCATCATCAAGTAAGTTGGATTGTATTCAAATTTGTGGTTAGTCCTTTATGTTTGAATTCAGTTACTTACAAAGTATTTTTAAGTTTGTATTATGTTGGAACTTTATTTTCTTACCTTTCTTTTCGGAGAATTATTGAGCATTCAAGTGGAGTTCGAGATTACATAGTCTAGGTTGAATATTGCTTGAAACATGACAAAAAATTACATGTTTCTATACTTGATTGTGGCTGGAGTTTGAAAGTGAAGGAGTGAGTGAATGAACATCAATATTGGGAGCATTGCAAGCCTCCCATTAGTGATCATCAGTCAAAGAGAATGGATAAGATATGGTTGCGCATTTGTCAAAACATGTGTGATAAAATAGAGAATCGAAGATGATGGTCTACTAGTGGATGAGCTTGAATTGAAATTACTTCTCCCTTATATGACAATAGGTACAACATTCAAAGAAATGTAGAAGTATTCGATCTTAACACAAGAACAATGATATATCTTACTTAAAATAAAGTTGCAAGATAGGTTGATTCAAGCTTAAAGGAAATTTCGCCAACTTGAATCTAACTCCACCCCTAATCATGCTTGAATTAGATAAAAGAATTGCAAGAAAGGGTGAATCAAGTATAAAAGAAATGAATCAACCAATTTGATTCAATCCACCACCAATCTCCCTTTCATATAAATTGGATATTTTGTTGCAGTATTCTTCTAATTATATATTCATTTTTATTGGTTTGCTTGTTGTTGGAATATTTTTTCATCAAAAGATTTTCATAAGGAAATCCAACAATATGCTCATTTCTATCCCAAAAAGGCACTTGGTACATCTGAATATATTTGCATTTAGATTTAAAATTTTTTATTGCATTTCTTTTTGTGGAGTTCACCCTATTTTAATTCATCTTAAAGGTATTTTATATATGTTTCTTAATTTTTGATAATATTGTTTACTTTTTTCTTTTGGGTTGAATATTCGTGAAGAATGTTAAGGTTTCCTTTTATTGGTTTATGAATAAATTCAAAAATGATTTCTTTTTCCCTAACATTGACTTTAATACCTATGTTATCAATGGTAAAAGGTTGTATTAATCCTTTGAAATATGTTCCTATGTAGTATCCTAGGATCTAGAAATGTCTTTTAGGCTAGAATTTGGGGTTAGATGTGAGAATTTGTGATAGATTTGGAGTTAGAAGAGTTTAGGGATGAGATAATAGCTAGTGTGGCCTGTGCATAATTCTCCTTGGGAGATTTCTTCATTTTCTCTTGTGTACGACCATGCATCCTAGGATGCACTCCCATGCATGCTATAGGAAGAGAGAGATAACAACTTTTAAAACCTTTCTCACCCATCCTTATCCATTTTCATCCAAGGTTTCCTTTCATTTTCAGAGAATCCTAATCCTAGGGGTGTGATTCAATAGCTAGAAGCTCCAAATCTAGCAAGAGAGTAAAGATTTAGTTAGAGAGAAGAGAATAGAGCAGCCATGACAAGAAGTAAGTATTTCCTTGCCTCTTCTTTGAGTTTCCCAGCATGAGTCTAATGATTGATGAGGTAAGTTAGTGTTCTAGCATGCTTTGTGATTGGTATGATTTAATTATGTGTTAATATGTTGAGGAGGAAGTGATTATGATGATAATTCCCACCCATGGACATGCTTGGTGTATGTATGTGTGTGATTATATGTTTAAAGGGTGTTTTGATGCTTGATTGTGATGTTGTGTGTGTTATTGATGAAATTGATATGTGTTGATATGTTGTTTGAGGTGTTAGAAATGAATGGAATGACTTAATTGCAGATATGCTAAGCATTGGATGGTGTTCTACATGTTTCAGGCATGAATTTGTTGAAACAGAGCAGGATGTACGCCGGTGTGCCCGCAAACGCACACCCATATGCCATTACAAATGAAAGTCATGCATGTGTGCATGAATTATGCACGACTGAATGCAAAGGGGACATGACCATGTACTTGAGGGTTACGACCATGTATGTGTATAATTTAAAAAATGAAGCAGACTTTCCAAAACCTAGCATGCCTAGGCTACAGTGTTGGCACATGGCCCATGCATCTTCTTGCATGCCTGTACGTCTTAGCCTACACGCTTGTGCTCAAGTAGAAATTTAGAAAATACCTTAAAATAAAACATAAAGCATGGGAAACCTTATAAGGAGATAAAATAAGAGAAAATGATGCATCATGAGCATATCACAACATGACATGCCAAAGTGTTTTAAGAAAAAGGGATCAAGGGATCCACTTACATTAGCTTTTAGCATTCAGAACCCGATATCCAGATCAGTTAATTAGGGTGAACTCGAGAAGACATATGTGAGATTTCAGCTTTCTAACTGCAATTAGACTAGTTCATTTTCAGCTTACTAGTTCAAGGACTGGTATGGTATATTTTCAACTTACTAGTATTTTGCTAGTCTGGTTCAGCCCACATGGCCAAGATGTCGAATCCCTATATTCATCAGTCTGATTAGCATAATAGGTATCTTTGAATACATAAAGTTTCATATATAGTTTTGTTCAGCATATTTGATTTTCAGAAAGTTAGCCCTAGGGTCCATAGCATGATTTGCATGGCTTTATACCATGTCATTCATTCCATAGCATAACTTATTATTACCATTTAGAACAAGTGATATTTAGAGTAATAAGTAAAGGAAAACATAAATAGATGAGGTATATATTCAACTAAGAAGCATGCTTAGGCTAAAGGAAGTAAGAAATGCTTACTAGGTGATTTTATCACTAACTCTTTTTCTTTTTCCCTTTTTCTTGCAGGTCAGTCAGTTGTTACCGGTGAGGCTCGGGTGGACCATTGCTTAAGGGAGATGGCTCCAGGTTAATGTACAGAATGCCTGGTGGGGATTCCTAAATGCAGGCCGTTTTTTAGAACACAATTATATATATGCATGCATGTATTTTGATATGATATACATATATATAAGTTTCTTTTCAACCCACCATTGTGTTATAAAATGTATCCAAGTTCCGTATGCATGTTTAGCTATGCAGTAGCTTTTTCATAGGATCCCTGTTGTGTATATCAATTTTTCAGTATATAATTATTATTAAGTAAATAAACATGCTCAAGAGCCAGTAGCAGTAGTATATACAACAGTGGATCCTACATCCTAGGATCATTGTTCTTGATAAATCCTTGACTAAAACGATTGTTGTTTTGAGGCAAATTCCTTTATTATTGACTTTTACATTTATTAATTTGTATTGGTTGTGAATTTTTGAACTATTGACAAATTTTACTGATTCAAGGTTTTTTTCTTAATATATTATAGGAATTAATCCTTTTTGGATGCAATTAATGCTTGCCCCATATCAAACAAAACATTGTGTCTAGGATAAATTCATAATTTATTAAAACTTTTATTCTTATATGTCAATTTTGATATGTTATTTGCCTTATTATATTTAAAAACTCTTTGGGATTTTCTTCTTCTTCTCATTCAAATTCAGAGTTTCCCAATATTTTTTCTTTTCCTTTTGTTGATCTTTTAATTCTCTTATTTCTAACTTTATTATCTTGTATTTCAAAATTTTCAAGTACATGTTTGAAACTATAAGCTTTGTGAATTTCAACCTTCTTTTCAGGTTTGTCAAGTGTTGATTTTAGTTTTTCTAATATTCATTCCGAAGGTTAGGGTCTTCAATCTTGTTGACTACTTCTAAGAAGAACTCTTGGTCTTTTATTAGAAGGTTTAGTTCATTTTTGCTTAAGGTTTTTATTTCATCAATTTGGACATTTGAAACATTTCAATATTAGTAAAAACCTTTTCTTCTAGGTTTAGTTCTTTGGTTTTTTTTTTTTTTTTAAACCTAATTTGCATATCTTAATGTGTATCCTTGTTTTCCACAATTAAAACATATGTATTGTTTGTAGGGTTTTGTAGTTACATTTTGTTCTTTTTTTTTTTTTTTTTTTGTGAGAAAATTTCTTTTTGGTTTTAGAAATTTTTTTCTCTAGAGTTGGATTTGTTTAACTACATTGGCTAGTTTCTTGTATATTTTATGTTTTTTAAGATAAAGATTTTTGTGTTAAGGATCAAATTATTCAGAGAGAATGTCCCTAGTTCTTTACCTAATTGTTTTCTTTCCTTTTGTCATTGATAGATAAATATTTCGTCTTTGCATATTTTCATTTTTACCATTTTATAAATTGTTTATATTTTAGGATTTAATTGTTTTACATGTTAATTTAATGTGTAAAACTAATGTTTTTTTTTTTTTTAATTTTCATTTACTGGTATGCTTCAAATAAAATTAAATATAATGTTAATTTATGGTTATTTGAGTCATTTTTTTTTTTTTAATTTAGTTACTTTATTAGTGTTTTTTAGGTTTCTAAAATTTCTTAGGTATTTTTACAGTTCTTTAAATTGTAGGATTAGGCTAAAAATAGACACAAAACCTAACCAATTTAACCAATTAAGTTTAAACCAAAATTTTGAAGCCTAAATAGTTAGGCTTGAAGTTCAAGTCCAAATTTTACTATCATCCTTTTTGTGTTCTTTGTAAAAACTTATAGGGTGAAATCGTATTAAGCTCAAATTATGCCTGGTGGCATAAAATCACACACATTAACCTAGTCACCACAAATTTGCCTTTTTAAATCTTCAACTCTTTTCACCTAATCTTTTAAACATCCTATAATATGATTCTAATTACAAATATCATCAAACTTCACATATAATGATTTATTGGACAAAAATTTTGTATTAGAATTTCAATCTAATTTTCAAAGTAAATTCATACTAAATAGTCCATTTTCTTAAACTGTAATATTCATCATACAATATGACTATCTAACACTATTTTAAATAATTTTAATCGCTAGTATTAGTTAGAAATTACCTAAAATCATTAGTAATATCAGATTCCTTCAATATATGCGGATATGGTTTTTACATGCGAATTTTATCAATTATGCATACTAAGTGCACACCATCTACTTGAAAAATCATCGATTCGATAATTACACATG
Organism: Anacardium occidentale; assembly: GCA_026122585.1. Taxonomy (NCBI): domain Eukaryota; kingdom Viridiplantae; phylum Streptophyta; class Magnoliopsida; order Sapindales; family Anacardiaceae; genus Anacardium; species Anacardium occidentale. The sequence continues at coordinate 199,959 of JAJEJH010000609.1, forward strand.
GTGCGTATACCATGCATGATTGGATGGATACATATTTTTGACTAAATTATAAAAAAGATAAAATTCAAATAAAATTTTTTTGGTTTTAAAATTTTGGATATTTTAATTAATATCCCTGTCAAAAAACTCATCAATTAAGACTCTGAATCTGCCACCCTCAAATTCCCATTAACAAAAGAAGGTTAAAATGGTCATTTCAATCTAATCGTTTATGTAAAGTGGTAAAATGAAAAAATTATAAATTACTTAATGACAAAATAATAGTATAATATAAAATCATAAATAAAACATCCTTTTATGTTAAGAAATATAAAAATCCCCCCCCCCCCAATCTTTTTGGATTACCCTCTACCGCTCTTAACCTTCTAATTACCCCGAACAACCCCCTGCCACCTCCTCTACGTCCCTCCTCTTCCTGGTCCTCAACTTCATCCTCTCCTTATCATTATAGATAATTCATTATTTAGGGGTATATTAGTATTTTCAAATAGTTTGCTAATGAAAATTTGACAAAGTGAAGGAAACTCAACATTATTCATGAGTTTCGAAAAATTCTAACTTATGATAGTTTGAATTCTTAATAGCAGAGAGTTGCTATGAATTTATGAAACAATGGGGTGTTATTGAATTTTTTTCATTTTTGGCTTTTTTGAAAAACAAAAATAATATATAAATTGACATGTTTTTTCTAAAGGTTTTCACATAATATAAATTTTTAATTTTTAATCAAAAGTATTTTGGTCAGTCTTATTATATTGATAATTCTAGTTTGATACAAATTTATTAAGTCAAACTTAAAGACAATTTGAGTTTTACTTGATCCTTAAATTTATAGTTGGAAGGTTTGAGTTTATACTTGATTTTATGACTTAATTTTGTGACTTATTACTAGAATGATATTTGTTTTATTAAATAATAAATAAAACGATATTATTTTGATAATTGTTTAATATGACTCATAAAGATTTTCAATGTTTTGTTGTGTTTAAATAATTTAAGTAATGAAATATAGAAATAATAAAAACTAATAAAAACAATGTTGTATATATTTATAATTCATATTTATAAAATAAGTTAAATTCAAGTTTATTCAAATCAAATCCAAAAATAATATATTTTTGAATTCAGTTTAAACATTAATTCAAAATCTCAAATTAATTTTGAGTAAATATTTTTAGATTCAGATTGATCTAAACCTTGGTGATTTGTGGGAACTTTTAGAATGAAATGGTACTTTCGAAACTCTCCATGAGCCAAAGGTCAAGCTAACCTCGATAAGAAATTTTGCCTTTACCCAATCCTCGCCGCCACGTACCATGAGCAGCCAATACCAGTATATATAAGATACAAGAAAACGATTAAAATAACATAATCAAATTATGCCCATTTTATCTTAAAAAAATCTGCAAACTTCCACTGTGCTTAATTCAAAGGCCAAGACCAGATGGTTCTCAAACAGAACAGCTAAAATCAATGTTAATAAAAATCTAATATGTAGCATGGACATGGTGTACAACCATTCAAGCAAAAACCAGCAACACTAGCAAATGACCATGAAAATCATACAAGCATATGTTCATCATATAATTTCATAAGTTTATTCATGCAGATTAAGAAGCTTACTTACAAATTATGTACCATCACATTTTTTTTTCATCCTACGTCTACAGTCTGCCTGTACATATGAAGAAAAATTAATATCTAAATGACTTAATACAGACTATTTAGCACAACACAGGATGTATTTATCTAGTGGATCAATAATACAACCAATTTATGATATCAATATAGGAGGATAAAAATTAAAGACGATGAAAAGCTTACTAGACGCAGAACCCTCAGCCCACTGTCCACCATATCTCTAATACTTCATAATGTTGTCGAGCTGTATTCACTGTCTAATTTTAAATACACATTTTTGTTGTTCTAGTAATGCTTCTTCAATTACTCTTGGTGATCCAATTCCTTCAACATATTCTTCTTTCATTCTAAGGCGATCCTTCAACAGACACCTTGTTGGAGAACATAATTTTACTTTCGATTAAGTTCAGTAGTTTCAAGTTAGCTGTAACTTTTCCAGTTCCATCATTAATCAAAATATCCAATTTCACTACATTTAATTATTTCAATAAATTCACAATTTACTCAATAAATGACCAATAGTTCAATTAAATTTAATCGTTCTAATCCACTTACTTTCACAAATTAGATGTCATCTAATTGTTGATATTCTTCTTGAGATGAAATGAATACTTCGCCCCAAGACCAAGCACAGGTGGATGGTAATGGAGACACTTAAAAAGGCAGTATGCAGAGGAGAGGAGGTTATGCAGAATATTCGGTCACAGAAAAATAAATAAATAATATAAACAGAGACTAGAGGGAGAGTGGACCTCTCGAATGTCCACAATTTCAACATTGCAACTTTATTCAGCCTTTGTTTTCTTTTTACTGCAATTTGGCTGTAAAGCCTATAGTTTCAGTTTATCAGAAATGCAGAAAAATAGCTCAAAACATTATTGTGTTAACTTCAGAATATCAATACAAAAAATCTCAGTTTACATTCAATTTTGGATTTATGTTACCAATACAAAGTTTCTTTTATTCTTGTTCCATCTGCTCCTGATAGTTGGAAATATTCTGCTTGGATTGAATTACATCTTCTCAACTTGACCAGCTTGTCTCAGAGCTGAAGGCTTCTCAAAGTGCTGAGGAGAACAGGTACCTAACAGATTAAATGGCAAGATTTTACACAGTGAAAATGGACCCTTCAATCCTGAGAAGATATTGTTGGTTGAGAATTCAGAATAAGGTAATAGACTTGATGCTAACTTGAAAGAGAAAATAGGATTTTTATTTCTCTCAAATATTTTTTACAATCAACATATACAAAGAGAATTTATATTACAATTGAGCTAGAAACTAGAAAGTAACTAAGGAGACTAATTAGCTCTAAACTAGGTAATAAAAGATATACAATAATTATATACAATAGTTGTACAATCTCTAATCTAGGAAAGGAAGAGGATTTTAAGGGAATAAAATCTCAACACTCCCCCTCAAGTTGGTGCATAGATATCATACATGCCCAACTTGTCAAGACACTTTAACAATACTTGACTTGAAACCGCCTTAGTCAGAATATCGGCCAATTGATCTTCAAATCGAATCTTTGGCAGCTCCAAAGATTTCTCTTCTAACTTCTCTTTGATGAAAAATCTATCCACCTCAACATGTTTTATTCGGTCATGTTGGACTGGATTATGAGCAATATCACATGCAGCTCTATTATCGCAGTACAACTGAATTGATCACTTAGTCGAATAACCCAACTCTTGCGGAAGGAGCTTCAGCCACAAAGCTTCTCAAAGTCCAAGTGTCATACCCCTAAATTCAGCTTCTGCACTTGAGCGAGCACCAACGTTTTGTTTTTTACTCCTCCAAGTAACTAGATTACCTCCCACAAATGTAAAGTAACCTGAAGTCGATCTCCTATCATCTATTGCTCCTACCCAATCAGCATCTGTATACACCATGATGTCTTGATAGTTCGAAGTTTTGGTGAATAATATTCCTTTTCCAGGAGCAGATTTTATATATTTCAAAATACGCATGACAGCATTCATATGTTGTTCACCAGGATTATGCATATATTGACTTACGACACTGAAGGCATAGGCAAGATCTGGTCTTGTGTGTGCTAAGTACATCAGTCTTCCTACAAGTCTCTGATATCTTCCTTTATCAGTTGGCACTTGATCAGCTTCAATACATAACTTCAAGCCTTCTTCTACGGGAGAATTAGCTGGTTGACATGCTGACATACCAGTTTCCTGTAATATATCTAATGCATATTTTCTCTGAGATAAGAAAATACCTTTCTTAGATCTAGAAACTTCAATTCCAAGAAAATATTTCAGGGAACCAAGGTCTTTCATTTCAAATTCTTTTGACAAGTATTCTTGTAGTACCTTTCTTTCTTCTGTATCATTTCCTGTAACCACCATGTCATCCACATATACAATAAGAGTAGTGATCTTACCCTGTCATTTCTTCAAAAACAAAGTGTGGTCTGAGTTGCATTGATGGTATCCAAATGCTTTCATAGACTTTGTGAATCTTCCAAACCATGCTCTTGGAGATTGTTTCAGCCCATATAATGATTTCTTCAGTCTGCACACCTTTTTGCTATGATTTTCTGGTATCATACATTCTGGGGGAAGGTCCATATAAACTTCTTCAGATAATTCTCCATGTAGAAAGACATTTTTGACATCAAATTGTTGTAGTGGCCAATCCAAGTTTACAGCTAAAGACAATAATACTCGAACAGTGTTGATTTTAGCTATAGGTGCAAACGTCTCTGTATAATCAATTCCATAGGCTTGTGTATATCCCTTTGCCACCAATCTTGCTTTGAATCGTTCAATAGTGCTATCTGCTTTATATTTCACAGTATAAATCCATCGACAACCCACTAGTTTCTTTCCATTTGGACAATCAACCAAATCCCAAGTTTTATTCTTTTGCAAAGAGCTCATTTCTTCATTCATAGCATTTTTCCATCTTGGATCAACTAATGCTTCCTGCACACTGTTAGGAATATATACAGTAGATAATTGATTCACAAATGACTGATTTGATTCAGATAGATTTTGGTTAGACACATAATGGCTCAAAGGATATTTAACTTTACTAGAGAGTTCAGGTTCATATGTAGGTTTAGGAATACCTCTATTGACACGATTTGGTAGTTTTTTTCTGGGTAACTCAGCTTCAAGAATGGGAACATCCTCGGCGAGCGATTGGTGTGATGTATCAACGGGAAATTCAACCTCATCAGTTGAAGAACTTGTATTCTGTGATTCAATTATGTATTCAGTTCTGGTTGATCTTGAATCCTGTGTTTCAATAACTTCCAAATCTTTATCCATATTAAGGTCCAAAGTAACATCACTGCTATAACCAAGATTAAGGTCTAAAGCAACATCACTATTATAATCAAGATAATCAAGAGTCTGAATTTTCTTCTGATATTCCCCCTGAAATTCAGAATCTACAGGAAAATACATTGAATCTTCATGAAAAACCACATCCATTGTTACAAACATTCGTTGTGTTGGAGGATGATAACACTTGTAGCCTTTCTGATGCATAGCATATTCTAAGAAAACACAGCGTAAAGCTCGAGGGTCTAACTTACTTCGCTGATGTTTATGAAGATGGACAAATACAACACACCCAAAAACATGAGGAAGTAAATCAGAAACTGTTGAAGTAACCATAACATCAGTAAGTGCTTTAAATGGTGTTTGAAAGTTAATGGAGCTTGAAGGGGTTTGATTAATTGAGTGAACTGCAAACATAAGAGCTTCTCCCCAATAGGACACCGGCATATGTGCTTCAATTAAAATGGCCCGAACAACCTCTAATAAATGACGATTTTTCCGCTCTGAAACTCCATTTTGTTGAGGGGTGTTAGCACAAGTTGTTTGATTAACAATACCTTGTAGTTATAAAAACTGTTGAAGTTCAGAACTTTGATATTCCCCTCCATTGTCACTGCGCAGAACCTGAATCTATCCATTATACTGAGTTTTGACCATTTTATGAAACCTCTGAAATAACAAGTTTACTTCACTTTTAGACTTCATTAACCACAACCAAGTCATCTGAGTACAATCATCAATAAAAGTAACAAACCAACGGGAACCACTCAAGGTTGGAACTTTAGATGGACCCCACACATCAGAGTAAATAACCATAAACGGAAAAGGACTTTTATTTAATCTTAATGGAAATGAAGTTTGTTGACTTTTTGCAAGTTCACACACATCACAACAGAAACTAGAAAGATCAACATGTTCAAACAAATTAGGGAATAATCTTTTAAGATAGCCAAAAGATGGATGCCCCAACCTTCGATGCCAGAGCCAAATTTCAGATTCATTCTTCTTTTTAAGGCCTTCCACTACCAAAACTTCATGCAACTTGTTAGAACTTTTCGATGCCAAGTCTAAATAGTACAAATTTCCTCGCCTAACACCACAACCAATCGTCTGCTTTGTTTAGATGTCCTTAAAAACACAAGAGTCAGGCCAAAAAATTACAATACAAGATAATGCTTTGGTTATTTGAGAAACAGATAAGAGATTATAATCCAAAGATGGAACAACCAACACAGAATCAAGGTTTAAGGTATTAGTGAGTGATAAAGAACTTTCCCCAATAATTGAGGATTCATTACCATCAGCAGTAAAAATATTTTTTTGTGAAAAGGTTCTAAGATTGGTAACCTGTCTTGAATCAAACGTCATATGATCAGTAGCACTAGAATCAATTATCCATGCATTATTAAAAATAGGTGCAGAAACATTTAAGGCCTTACCACAAGTGTCAGTAGTTGTAATCAGCGCTGAACCTTCTTTAATAGTATTATCATTAGTTCCAGTAACAGCAGTGATTGAATTCTTGGAATTCTTTCTTCGAGATGCTCTACTATGATCCCACCATTCTGGATATCCCACAAGTTCATAGCAATGCTCCTTTGTATGTCCAGTCTGATCGCAATGTGTACACTTGTATTTAGATTTTTCAGTACCTTTGGTAGTCTTTGGTTGATTTCGAGTCATCATTACTGTAGCCTCAGTGTTTCCAATCTCCACGTTCAATGTCATACGACGTACTGCTTCTCGTCGAATTAATGAATAACATTCTTCCAAACCTGGAACTGGTTCTTTGCGTAAAATTTCCCCACGAACTTGTTCAAAGTCGTTGTCCAAGCCCGCAAGAAATATATGCACTCGTAATCGTTCAATTGACTTTTGATAAGCTGTTACATCATCAGGATCTTTCATGACCACTTTATCTCGATGGTCTAATTCTCGAAAAATCTCAACTAGTTCTCCATAGTATTCAGAGAGAGACTTCCCATTTTGTTTGGCTGTGAAAGCCTTTTGGTTCAATGAAAATACTTGTAATTCATCACTTCCATCATAAAAAGCTTTTGATAATGCACTCCATATCTCATAAGCAGTAGGTAGACGTAAATACCTTTTCATGATTTCAGGCTTCATGGACATCAATAACCATCGTTTCACCTTTTGATTTTCAGCATACCATTTTTCATATCCATCGTCGGATTCGACCGGCTGTTTCATCTTGCCACGAATGTAAGAGAGTTTTTCTCTTTCAGCAATATGCATCTCCATTAGTTGAGACCAAACATCATAGTTTGATTCAGTAAGAATTATTCCTGCATTAAAAACACCTTCAGATTGCACAATTACAGGAATTGATTTAATTCTAGATGATTCAACACCTTTTTCACTCATTTTATTTGTTTCAGGATTCAAAGGGGTTGGCTCTGATACCAACTTGAAAGAGAAAATAGAATTTTTATTTCTCTCAAATATTTTTTACAATCAGCATATACAAAGAGAATTTATATTACAATTGAGCTAGAAACTAGAAAGTAAATAAGGAGACTAATTAGCTCTAAACTAGGTAATAAAAGATATACAATAATTATATACAATAGTTGTACAATCTCTAATCTAGGAAAGAAAGAGGATTTTAAGGGAATAAAATCTCAACATGCTAACCATTTTTCAGGAAACATAAGTAGCATTGCACCAGGAACGTACATAGTTTATAGATTCATAATATTTCTATTTGAAATTAATGAAGGTTAATATTATACAGGATTTGTATATATGGAGGTTTGAAAAACAATATTTGTCATTGAAGAAGGGGTCATGATTATATTTACACCAATGTTTTTTCACTTAGACTGAGTGTTGGCATGGTCAAAGAGTCAATGCGTGGGCTGATCGGTTTTACTAGTTAGTCAAATTAATGACATTAACATGATATAATTAAAATTTTAAAATGAGTTTTGACAAAAAAATTTGTTATATTGTATAATTTTGAAATTTGTTATTTGCTTATACAAAGCTAATTTAAAATATTTAAACCATGTATTATATATTAAATATTATTTATTGCATGCAAATATCATTTGAAAATATTTAATCTTATTGTTTTTATTTCTTTATTTTACAACTTGTCTATGCTCAAGTATGGATATTGTTGGGTGAGAACTCTTTTATTAAGAAAGCTGGACCAAGGCCTATAAAAGAAAAGAATACTAAGTAAACCCACATAAGTATTGAAATGACCCACTATAGTTGGTAAAGCTTAAAAAACATAAATATGAATAAATAAAATTATATGTAACTAAAAACTAGTACTAAATTATGTTTCAAGATAATGTGTCATTATGTAATTAAATAAATTCTAATTAAGATAAAAATAATATCTAATCATGCGTAACTTAGTACTCATCATTAGGTGGACATAGCATTGTCAATTATGAATACATCCTTAAAATAATAGTTACTGCTGCTTAAAAAGTTTGCTTGGGCTGAATATAGAGTTTTATTATGAGAGTATTTTGACATAGGTTTGGTTTCAAATACACAAGTTGTTCAACACTTGGCTATTTTTCTTAGTTAAGTCATTTTTTCTCCCCAAGATTGCAGTAGAAATGCTAAAGAAAATGAGCAAGAAGTGAGAGAAAACCCGATGAAAGAATGTTGTGAAAGATTGAATGTGCTAAAAAGTGTTGAATTGCTTGTTTTACTTGTGTGTATGAATTGTGCAACGGGTTGACTTTCTATACATAAGTGCCTAATAAAACATCAGAACACATCCCCTTGAACCTTGACTGGGTTGGGTTGCTCCTTGTACTCATTCTTTGGGTTGCTTGCATTGGACAAAAATACCATTGTGAACCAAATTAAGCTATTATGTTGGGAAACTATGTTGATTTCTTTTACTTTGAACGTTGTGAAATTATGTTTATGTCTTTACTAATCATGACGTGACCCCAAAAAGATGGCTTTGGCATGATTGATAAAGTTATCAAACTAACATTTTGACTTAACTAATTTTTAGTTATATGATGAATGCCCACTAAGGTGATGGAAAATAAGTATGGAGATAGTCATGGATATAGAAGAGTTTTTAAAAATATGGTTTAACTTATTACTCGAGAACCTAAGTTCATAATCATAATATTAGTAGCTCTTGGACAAGACTCTAATGAAAAGAATACAAAGATCATAAAGAAGTGTCCCAAGGAGGACTCAACAAAGAAGAAAAAGGAATTACTGAATTTGAGGTTATTGTCACCTAACTTAGGGTCAAGTGAGATTAATCGCAAGTGTATGAGGTCTAATATCTATCTATAGGTGTTTTTGACACTCTTCTCTTTTTCTCTTGACAATCTTTTAAATCTATAGGATTTAAGAAAAAAAAAAGGTTTCAATATTATTATAATGTGTAGGTAAATCGCCAATTGCTTGTTATGGAGCAGGAAGCGTTCCACATCACCTGAGAGAGGGCCTATGAAGTGGTTTATAAGGGTATAGACACCCTTACTTGGCAAGCCGATTTTTCAAATTGAGTTATACCTCACCTTGTTCCACATCATTTGGTATTAGAGCTCAGAACTTCTGATACTTTATCCATATGGGTGCCTGCGGGGCCTTATGGTGGTGACTCATGTCTTACGAGAGTGAAGTCCTTTGCAAGGACGCAAAGCCTGGATGGGGTGGAGTAGTTGATGTATAGGTAAATCGCTCATTGCTTGTTGTGGAGTATAGAGCATCTCACATCGCCTAGGGGAGGGCCTATAGAGTGGTTTATAATGGTGTAGGCACCCTCACTTGGCAAACTGATTTTTCAAATTGAGTTCTACCTTACCCTGTTTCACATCATATTAGATATAAATTCAAACATAATTAACTTAATTCCAAAGATTAAAAGGTAAAAAGTTATTATTTTCTCTCGTGGCCAATTGGCATGAAATGAATGTCCACTAGAGGAACACATTCTCTGGTCGAGGGATGTCTATCTGCTAGTTGAAACATGGGTTATCGCTTTTGCTATTGATTACTTCTTGAAAAGACATTCTGCAAATGTGGAGCTACCATACAACAATTTTCATTTAAGCAATATGCATACATTCTAATGGTATATAAGTTGTTAGTTGACAAAGAAATTATCTAATGCATTGCAAAATATGTATAGTCTAGAATTTGTCTCTCAATTTAAGCCATAATTTTAAGTTTAAAAATCTTATAATGTCTACGGTTATATATGACAAGGAAATGTATGATTTATTACACAACATTGTTTTTAAATATGTGTCCTTAAAACGATAACATATGCATTAATTACTATCTATTTAGTGTCTTTAACCTAAAAAATTATTAACCCTAAATTCTATACATATATAAAATTTGGACTTATGGTTCATATTTTTCTCAAAATGCAGTTTTTTATTTTCATATTTTATACCAATTTTGTAAGTAAGTTATAGAAGTTTTAGCTAAATAAATGATCATAAAAAGTGCTTTTTTAGTGCGTTTAACTCTCTTATTAAAATAAAATTAACAACGACATTATTGTTATGATTGTTATATTTTATTAGTTGAAATGTTATCGAGCCTATGAGAGTAGATCCTTGAAATTTTGATACAACAAAAAAATTAATATGTATCAATATGCTTAATTGAAATTTAGATGTTATCACAAAACATAATACATATATTTCAATAATAAAAATATTATTACTACTTAAATGTATTAAAATATACATTGATATTTAGTAAAAATATAAAAAAACCAGTATATATAAATATGTTTCAACGTATAAACCCATAGAAACATGAAATTCAACATCCAGAAGCACATACGCGCAAAAAACACGCTGTTAGAAGGGTGCACAGGCCATTATAACTAGCCCACGCATCGATGCGGTCAGTCACATGCCTCCACGCATCTTTTCATGCGTTTTTATCCTAATCAATAGTCAATGTTAACTGGTTAGCAGTCTAATATTGACTGATCAATTGTTGATTGGTCAATGATCTAACCAATAGGTCAATTGGGTTAAGTTGATCTGATTTGACCAACTCAAGTTAACTCGATTCTATCTGATAGACTGAATCAACTCATTAAACATATGAGCTAACTCATTGAATCAATTTGACGGTTTGACTCACCCAACATATTAAACCAATTTATTTAGTTTTTTTTAATAAAAACAGAAATTTAAAATACAAAGATTTTATAAAGATAATTTAAATGAAGCTGCCGCAATTTCAGTACATGGTATTACACGTTTCCGGCAATTGAATAAGGGAAAAATATGAAAATTGGCCAAAAAACAAAACCCAAGGGCCCAAATTTCCTAACACAGCCGTTAAGGCCGCTGCCTACAGTAATCAAAATCCGAATGTATCAATTCAGATTCAAATCATACTCGAAAATTAAAATTTTTTTACAACCAGCCTAATTTGATATCGAATTTCAGATGAATGCATTAATTTCACTTAATGACATCAAAAAATGCAAAAACTCTAATTTCACGATATCGACGGTGGTGGCTAGTTTAATTTTTTATTATTTTTTTTATTATTTTATATTTATATAAAATTTATTTTATTATTTTATAAATTTTAAATTTTAAAAAGGTAAAAATGCCTTTAAGTTATTACTATTTGCTATTATATTTATTATTAAATTTGATTGAAGGGTGAGATTCTGAACTTTTAATAGTTAGTAGGTGGGAATTGTCTCCGTCTCAAACTATGGGTGGGAACAAGTCCTTTGGCCGACATGAAATATGTTTTTTTTGTTCTACTTTTAGTTTTAAGATAATATTAGAAATTTTCAGTTGATGATTATTAATTATAAAATTTTCAGAAAAAAAAAGTTTAAAATACTAGTATTTTTTCTTTGAAAGATGGACCCAGGCTTGGGCTACAGTGGCCAGCCGAGCTATGTAAATAGCATTCGAAGTTTGTTTTCTGTCCCAAATTTAAGAGGAAAGTAAAATTCCCTGCAGTCTTAATCTATTTAGAAGAACCTCTGTTCTGGGGCAGTGCCGCAGTGGCAAATACTGGATTCCGAGGAGTCGATACCAGTATTTGGTAAAGGAATTTCTAGCACTAACTGGAAATTCCAATAAGCGTGAATCTTTTGTGACTCTATGTATAATGCCAATGCAAGTCCAAATCTACTTTAATTAAAATCAACGGTAAGACTTGACACACAAGAAATTTAAAGATCTCAGCAGCCTTAATTGACTCAATGAAGTGAAGAAGAACCGACCATTCACCACGTGGTGGTGGATTCCACACGGCTTCCGTCATTATTGAGTGGTTCCCACGTTATCACTTCAATTATCTTTGGTTTGGTTTAATTTTCCAGCATTCTCAATTCTCTTGTTACAGTAATCCTATTTTCTTTCTTCTTTCCGAAATTTCTTCTTGAATCCATGGCATTTTTGGTTGACCCCCTTGTCTCTGCACTCTTCGAGGGGTTGTTTGAGATATTGAGGTGCGGGGCTTTGCAAGGCAACTTGGTGAAGGGTAGATTCAGAGCTAGAAGAGCTCAGAACAAAGTTGAAAATGATTGGGAATCTACTTGACCGTGCAGAAGACATTCAACTGATGGATGGGGCCTTAAAAGAGTGGCTTGACAATCTTCAACACTGGGCTTATGATGCGGAAGACGTGCTGGATGAGTTTGCCTACCAAGCTTTGCGACACAAATTGAAGGGAGAACACCGGGCAAGCTCTAGCAAGGGACTTAGATGCCGCCCTGCTTGTTTCCCTGACCCTTTGTTCAATGTCAACATTGGGTCCATGATCAAAGACGTCAATAGTCGGTTGGAACAGCTCCGCCTGCAAAGAGCAGCTGAAATTGATTTGCAAAAGCTTTCTGGAGTGACATCATGATATGAATCCGTATTTGCTTCCATGTGTGAAACCGAATGTGACTTCAACACTCAAGTTTTTGAAGCCATCTCTAGCCATCAAGACAAGAAAAATAAGCTTCTTCAGGTTCAATCGGAGGGTTCGAAAGAAATTCTGGATCTATTTGCACAACTTTCCCCAAGGCCTTCGAATCATGCTCGGGACTTGTAAAATTCAGAAACAGCACATGAAAGAGTCAAAATTCATCAAGTGGCTTCATACGAAGCTAAGAAAAAAAATGGGACTCAATTCGGATAAAAAAACCAGTCAAAACGAGCCGCGCAAATATTTCCCCTGCTTGGTGCCGCCGCGTTGTGCCCCAGCGCAACACTCCTGCCTTGCTGTGCATGCAAGCGTGTGCTCATGCAGACCAACGCATGCCAGTGCGCACGCCCGCACGGTGCCTTGCCATGCACGCAATCTTGCGTGCGTGCGCTCGTGTCCAGCGCCCAGCTCGCGCCTGCGAGCGCGCCCGCGCACGCATCTGTGCTCGCACTTGCACGCTGTGCCCCATGCCGCGGCATCTGGATTCTGCCATTTTTGGGAATTTTGGTATTTTTCAAGCAACTTTGGCATGCTTCAGCTTCCAGAACCTTTCCAATGCATTCTCCTTAAGGATTTTGAATTTCTGATGATTTCCAACGATAATTCGAATGCCAACGACTTTTCGGATTGAATTCGAATATTCGACTCGAAAATTCGGACCGAAGACAAATTGATCAAGGAAAATGCTTGCATCCAAGATTGTTCCATTTTTATATTTATTTCTCATTTATTTTATAATGTAATTAGAAATTATGTGGATTACTTTTTATGTCTTTGGCCTTTTATTTTATTTTCCATAATTTGTAATATGATGCAAAGTCAACTAGGGTTAACTACTTTAACCATGGTTTGTAAAGCCTATATAAAGGCTATTTTTCTCATTTTGTAAGGAGACTTGAATATTGAAATTAAAAACCAAAGCTTTGTGTTTTTGCTTGGGACATAGAACTTGTTGGTTCTTTGTATCCATTTCTTTCCTTTATCCAATTTTTGTTACAAGAAAGAATTGGTGGTGGAGATTCAAGTGGGTGAGCTTTGAAACAAGTGGGTGGATCTTCCTTTAAGCTTGTATCAAAGATTCTTTAAGCTTGAATCAACTTCAAGTTGGTGGATTTTCTTCCTTTAGACTTGAGAATTATTTTCTTGTAAAATATTATACCAAGTAAGTATTCCATTTGTGTTGAGAATTGAATTCATCTTCCTACCTTTCCTTGTGTTGATTGAATGAGGATATTTGATGTTGAATATTGATTTCCTGGAAGTTGATTGAAGTCATGACTAATCTTGGAGTTGAATGTGCTTGAATTTGGGGTTATTTTTGCTTGAAAATTTGATTGTTTTTGTGTAAGCTTGGCCTTAATCTTTGCTGGGTTTTTGGAGTGCCATTTGACATCAATTTAAAAGGTTTAAGGGCTGCCTAAATATAGGCCACATCAAGTAATGCCACACTGCAAAGACCAGAGGAAAGTTCAAGCGTTCAACCTGAAAATTTTATTTATGGCAGAGATGAAGATAAAGCCAAACTAGTTGCGATGGTGAAAAGCGATCTACCAAGTGGTAACAGGTTTCGAGTGATAGCCATAGTTGGCATGGGAGGGCTCGGCAAGACGACAATTGCTCGAGAGGTGTACAATCACAGGGAACCGGAAGGTTTCGAGTTTGAGGAAAAAGCTTGGGTCTGTGTTTCAATCAATTTTGATATTCTCACTATCTCAAAGAGTCTCCTTGGGTCATTAAAAGGCTTCTCGTCTTCGGATGATTTAAACGGAGTGCAAGTTGGATTGCAGAAGGCAATACGTGGGAAAAAATTCATGATAGTGTTAGACGATGTTTGGAAGGTGAAATACAATGATTGGGAAAAGTTAACTTCGCCTTTCAAAGCTGGTGCACCCGGAAGCACGATGATCGTCACAACACGCCATGAAGAAGTTGCAGAAACGATAAGATGCTCTGACAGTACTTATCATTTACAGCTTTTATCCAAAGAAGCTTGTAAGTCCTTATTTCAAGACCATGCGCTTGCAACTGGTACGACAACATATACTGATCAAATTACAGTTACAATTTATGAAAAAGTCGTTGAAAGGTGCAGTGGCCTGCCTCTGGCAGCAAAGACCCTCGGTGGTCTTCTACATGCTAAGCCGATTGATACTTGGGAAAACATACTGGATAGCAAAATATGGAATTCATCTCAAGAAAATGATATTCTCCCAGTATTAAAGTTAAGTTATCTTTATCTCCCTTCTCATTTAAAAAGGTGTTTTGCATATTGTGCAATATTTCCTGAAGACTACGAATTTGAGAAGAAGGAACTTGTACTTTTGTGGAAGGCAGAAAGTATTGTCAACCATATGATGAGCAACTTGAGGAGACAGGTCAGTATTTTCAAGATTTATGTTCAAGGTCACTTCTTCAAAAATCAAATAGTAATGATTTTAAATACGTGATACATGACCTTGTCCATAATCTAGCTGAATCTGTTTTTAAAGAATTCAGTTTTAGATCTGAGCAAGCCATTATCCAGGTACCAGAAAATATTGAATAGATTCGTCATTTTTCTTATATTCGTGATAATTATTATATTAAGGGAGAAAAGAGATTTATACGCTTGGAAAAACTTAAGAGTCTTAGAACATTCTTACCAGTATCCATGAAGCCTAATTATGGTGGCATTTATACAAGTGCTAAGGTTATTTTTGATCTGCTGCCAAAGTTAACAAAGTTGAGAGTATTGTCTTTAGAAAGGTACTGCATCACTCATTTATCTGATTCAATTGGAGATTTGATGCATCTACGGTATTTAAACTTTTCTTATACTTTGATTAAAAGTTTGCCAGAGTCAATAAGCCAATTATATAACTTGCAAACTTTGTTATTAAAAGATTGTTCATATCTCGAAAAGTTACCTTTGAACATGAGACGTATGACCAAGCTATATCATCTTGATATAAGTAGTAAAAATTTATTGAAAGAGATGTCATCTGAAATGAAAGAGTTGAAGAATCTCCAAATGTTATCTAACTTTATTGTGGGCAAAGAATCAAGTTCCAATTTAGAAGATTTGAAGAGCTTAAATTTTCTAAAAGGTATGCTTCACATTTCAAAATTAGACAATGTAAAACAAATAAGTGGGCTTATACTGAACAACAAAAAAGATTTAAAAGTGTTGCTATTAGAGTGGGGACCTGAATCTGATGGCTCACGAGAAGAGAGGGAAGAAAAAGATGTTTTGGAAGTGTTGAAACCTCATAGCAATCTGGAAGAATTGACAATTAGAGCCTATGGTGGTTTAGAATTTCCATCTTGGTTAAGCACTTCCTCATCGCTCTCTAAATTGACGGTCCTTGAATTAGAAGATTGTGAAAATTGCACAAGCTTACCTTCCCAAAGCTTATTGAGCTCACTTAAAGAGTTAACAATCAAAGGGATGCCGAAGTTAGAAAGAATAGACATGCAAAGTTCTTTCAATTCATTGGAAATTCTTTGTTTTGAAAATTTGCAAAAATGTCAATATTGGGACACCAAAGGGGAAAATGAGAATGTTGAAAAATTCCCTAAACTTTGTAAGCTCTCAGTTATTGAATGTCCCGAGCTTTCTGTGGAATTGCTTGATCATCTTCCTTCACTAGAAGAACTTGTCATTGAGAAGTGTAAAAAGTTAATGGTTTCATTCTCATGTTTTCCAAAGCTCACCAGATTAAGTATTGATGAGTGCAAGGAAGTGGTGCCTACTAGCAGTTCTGCTGATGAGTTCATGTCCCTTAATTCTGAATCTCTTCCAAATAGTGGAAATGTGGAGGCTGAATATTGGTTAAGTCAAAATTTCAGTTGTGTTGACAAGCTGCTAAAAGGGAGTGATAGTCTTGCCTCTCTTAAACGCTTATTTGTAGGAAATTGTAGTATCTCATTTCTAAACGCTATCTATCTTCCTAATTTGAGTGATGTTGATATTAAGAATTGCGAGGCGCTAAAATCTTTACCGAAAAGATTGAAGCAAAACAAGATAGAAAGCTTGTCAATTGACAGGTGTGATTCTTTATTATCCATTGCCAAAAACACTCTGCCTTCGTCTCTAAAAAGACTTCAGATATCAGATTGTAAGAAATTACAGCATTTGGAGGGTATCAGTTCTACTCTTCTTGAGAGGTTGACGATTCATGGCTGTGAATCTCTCACGCGTCTATCAGCACGAGGATTGTTGCCTAACACACTGAAAACACTTTGGGTTACTTCCTGTCCAAATTGCACAACATTGTCGCCAAGAAGTTGGCGCGTACATAAAAAACTTGAATTCCTCTGTATTTACAAATGCCCAAGACTGAAGTCAATAGAAGAGGCATTGAACAATAGTCCATGTCTTGACTGTATTATTTTAGAAGGTCTTCAAAATCTTGAATTGTTTAGCCTACAGAATCTTACTGGTCTTGAAAGCTTGAGCATAACAAATAGTTCGGTATCGTTGCCGATAGAAGGCGTCCCACCCAGCCTAAGCGTCCTCGATATCATGGGAGATGTCCAAATGAGTAAGAAACTAATTAGAGGGGGATTACACCATCTCACCTCTCTTAAAAGTCTTCGTATCAGTGGATTTGAAGATCCGGAGCTCATTCTATCAGAGGACCAGCGAATGCCCCTTTCTCTTGAGTCTTTAGACATCTCTAATTTGGCACCATTCAGATCTATTTCAGACTTGGGCACTCTTTCCTCTCTTAAGTATTTGGAACTTCGGGATTCAAATTTCAACTCAATTCCAGACCTAGGAAGCCTCGTATCACTTAAAAGCTTCCGTATTTCGAACTGCCCAGAGCTCAAATCAATTGCATGCCTGGGAAGCCTCACTTCTCTTCAAACCTTGCGGATTAAGAGTTGCCCAAAGCTCAAATCCTTGCCAAGCCTCCCAGCCTCACTTATGGAATTAGAGATTTCTGAATGTCCATTGCTAAAAAAACGTTGGAGGAGAGGTAAAGGGAAGTATTGCTCAAAGATAGCTCACCTCCCTAGAGTATACATAAATTCAAAATTCATTTTCAACTCGAAGGAGTAAGGGTTGAGTTGAATTAATTGAATTCAAAACATGGAGTCAGATACTCATCTCTGTTTCATTCAAGGTCTGGCCTCCTATCCATAGTTTTTTGCATTAACAGAGTATTGTATGATTCTCTTCCTTAAGTTTCTCTTATTTAACTTGCTAGATGATCATCAAGGAGACATTCCATAGTGGCACTTTTGCCTGGTAATTTCAACATCTTGTATTTTATTAAATTAACTTCAATAATGTACCTTGCCAAGTTGAAATGATTTTGATAACTCCAAATACATGTTAAAGTGTTTTTTAGCGTGAGTTTTGTTGATATTAGATTTTGAAAATTTCAATTTTCAATGATTTTGATCATTTTAGATTTACATCTAATTTGGTATTTTTTTGCATTAAACTTTTTTAATAATTGATGATAGAATTAGGGAGCACCAAAATCTCTAATATCGGATCTCTTGAACTTTCGAAGGCAATGAGCTATCGTATTCTTGAATCCTTTCAGAGAGGGGTTGCAAGATATGTTATTCTCATTGTCACACCATTGCACCATGAAGAAAATAGTGATGATAACAGGAATTTAAAGGCTGAAAAAGTGTGGCAACAGAGTAGCAAATGTTGGCTGCAAGAATTTGACAAATTATGAACATTTGTGTTCATACCATGTAGATGTTGATTTTCCATTTAAGTACGACTTTCAACTTCTTTATCTATATTTGAATTTGTTCTTTGTTCTTTGTTGTATAGGTGCATAGTCGATATTAAATACAGACGTTCACCCTCTGGGAATTTTAGCTTGCATCTTCTACTAAGTTTTTCTTTACATGAATATACATCTTGTCTCGCATTGAAATTTGAGTGAGTTTTTTGTGCTTTGGTCATTTGTTAATTTGTGAGGCTTGTTTCATGATTTTGTTCTCTGATTTTTACTCTCTCTCTCAGGTTTGCTAGTTGGGATACAACTCTATGGCTGGTACTTGAAGGGATTTCAAGACCAACAACTGAAGAGTATTCAACTTAAAGTTCAAAGGGAGCTTAAACAACCTTAGTGAGTTCCTTAGTGTGTTTCAAATATGAGCACTAGCTATTGAAAGTAGGAAAGTATGAAAATTAATTTAGTAAAACAGAAGCCTTTGCATTGTGTTTTTAAATTTGAACTCTGTAACAGACAATTGAGTTTTTATTTAGTGATTTGATTTGAGCTGGACATGGTCCCATGGATGTAGGCTAAGATCAATCTTAGCTGAACCATGTAAAAATCATATTGTCTTCTTTACTTTCTGCACGTAATTCGTACTTTGATGACTATGTTTGCGAGTGAAACGAGAGATGAACCGTCTAACCTGAACAACCTATACAATTTTGCTCTGGTGAATGGTAAAACATATAGCCATATACAAGAATTATGAGGTTTCATAATGATAATAAATGAAGAAGAAATGGCCATATCAAGAACAAGATAAGTACCTGACCCAGGTTCTGCAATGCCTCCATGCCAAATGTGTAGTGTGACATAAAAGCCTGGAAGAAACATATTACTTTATCCTTTTTTTTTTCTATGCCTGGAAGAATTTCCGTCTTGGTTAAGCACTTTCTCCAGAACATGCATTCGGATGTGGTTTGTTGATGGTATGTCTTAGATTAAGGATTGTGTTCAAGTTCTCATCGTCTCTACAGTAATAAAACTGTTATAACGTGATTTTTATGTTTATACATTTTTTGAGAAATGAGATTTTCTGTTCTTTCTTTTTGTAAGTGGTTACTACTGAGCTTAGTAAGCTGAGTTAAATTTTTGTTGCGGATATGAGGATGAGCCATTGGAGCCTGAGATTGAAGTAAGGAATTGTTCGTTTGATTTATTTACTGAAAAAAAAAAAAAAAAGATGAATTTTTGTTTTTTTTTTTTTTTTTTCTGTTTTAATGAACTAACATGAACTTTGGTCGGGTGTTGTGGAAACAGGAAGGAGCTTATCTATATAGTATAATGTAAATATATTATGCATATAGTATAATGTAAATATTTTATTCAATAACAACTCAGAGTTCCAGAATAGTAGAAGGAAGATAATTTTAGTTCATCTCCACCAAAAGATTAAAAAAGGCATACAATAATTTACCATCAATAAGTCGAAGTTACCACAAGATTGACAAGCACAACTACTCGCACTTTAGTTAGGTCCTTGATATTTTTATTTGGCAAAATAATTCTCTGGTACCATAATAACAATGAGCAGCCAATACCAGTATATATAAAATACAATAAAACAATTAAAATAACATGATCAAATTGTGCCCATTTTATCTTAAAAAGAATCTGCACGCTTCCACTGTGCTTTATTCCAAGGCCAAGACCAGATGGTTCTCAAGCAGAACAGCTAAAATCAATGTTAATAAAAATCTAATATGTATCATGGACATGGTGTGGTTAATTCTAATAATGGTATTAGTAGAGCATATGGCACCAAATTATTGCAGACTATTTAGCACAACACACGACGTATTTATCTAGTGGATCAATAATACAGCCAATTTATGATATCAATATAGAAGGATGAAAATTAAAGACGATGAAATGCTTACTAAAAGCGGAACCCTCAGCCCACTGTCCACCATATCTCTAATACTTCATAATGTTGTCGAGCTGTGTTCACTGTCTAATTTTAAATATACATTTTAGTTGTTCTAGTAATGCTTCTTCAATTACTCTTGGTGATCCAATTCCTTCAACATATTCTTCTTTCATTCTAAGGCGATCCTTCAACAGACACCTTGTTGGAGAACATAATTTTACTTTCGATCACGTTCAGTAGTTTTAAGTTAGTTGTAACTTTTCCAGTTCCATCATTAATCAAAATATCTAATTTCACTACATTTAATTATTTCAATAAATTCACAATTTACTCAATAAATGACCAATAGTTCAATTAAATTTAATCGTTCTAATCCATTTACTTTCACAAATTAGAAGTCATCTAATTGTTGATATTCTTCTTGAGATGAATTGAATACTTTGCCCTAAGACCAAGCACAGGTGGATGGTAATGGAGACACTTAAAAAGGCAGTATGCAGAGGAGAGGAGGTTATGCAGAATATTCAGTCACAGAAAAATAAATAAATAATATAAACAGAGTCTAGAGGGAGAGTGGACCTCTCGAATGTCCACAATTTCAACATTGCAACTTTATTCAGCCTTTGTTTTCTTTTTACTGCAATTTGGCTGTAAAGCGTATAGTTTCAGTTTATCAGAAATACAGAAAAATAGCTCAAAACATTATTTTATTAACTTCAGAATATCCATACAAAAATTTCAGTTTTCATTCAATTTTGGATTTATGTTACAAATACAAATTTTCTTTTATTCTTTTTCCATCTACTCTTGCTTGTTGGAAATATTATGCTTGGATTGAATTACATCTTCAAAACTTGACCAGCTTGTCTTAGAGCTGAAGGCTTCTCAAACTGCTCTGGAGAACAGGTACCTAACAGATTAAATTGCAAGATTTTACAGTGAAAACGGACCCTTCAATCCTGAGAAGAAATTGTTGGTTGACAATTCAGAATAAGGTAATAGACTTGATGCTAACCATTTTTCAGGATACAAAAGTAGCATTTTACCAGGACCGTACATAGTTTATAGATTCATAATATTTCTATTTGAAATTAATGAAGGATAATATTATACAGGATTTCTATATATGGAGGTTTGAAAAACAATATTTGTCATTGAAGAAGGGGTTATGATTATATTTACACCAATGTTTTTTCACTTACACTTGAGTGTTGGCATGGTCAAAGAGTCAATGTGTGGGCTGATCGGTTTTACTAGTTAGTCAAATTAATGACCTTAATATGATATAATTAAAATTTTAAAATGAGTTTTGACCAAAAAATTTGTTGTATTGTATAATTTTGAAATTTGTTATTTGCTCATACAAAGCTAATTTAAAATATTTAAACCATGTATTATATATTAAATATTATTCAGTGCATGCAAATATCATTTGAAAATATTTAATCTCATTGTTTTTATTTCTTTATTTTACAACTTGTCTATGCTCAAGTATGGATATTGTTGGGTGAGAACTCTTTTATTAAGAAAGCTGGACCAAGGCCTATAAAAGAAAAGAATACTAAGTAAACCCACATAAGTATTGAAATGACCCACTATAGTTGTAAGACTTAAAAAACATAAATATGAATAAATGAAAGTACATGTAACTAAAAACTAGTATTAAATTATGTTTCGATAATGTGTCATTATATAATTAAATAATTTTTAATTAAGATAAAAATAATATCTAATCATGCGTAACTTAGTACTCATCATTAGGTGGACATAGCATTGTCAATTATGAATACATCCTTAAAATATTAGTTATTGCTGCTTAAAAAGTTAGCTTGGGCTAAATATAGAGTTTTATTATAGAGTATTTTGACATAGGTTTGGTTTCAAATACACAAGTTGTTCAACACTCGACTATTTTTCTAAGTCATTTTTTCTCCCCAAGATTGCAGTAGAAATGCTAAAGAAAATGAGCAAGAAGTGAGAGAAAACCCGGTGAAAGAATGTTGTGAAAGATTGAATGTGTTGCAAAGTGTTGAATTGCTTGTTTTACTTGTGTGTATGAATTGTACAATTGGTTGACTTTCTATACATAAGTGCCTAATAAAAAAATCGGAACACATCCCCTTGAACCTTAAATGGGTTGGATTGCTCCTTGAACTCATTCTTTAGGTTGCTTGCATTGGACAAAAATATCATTGTGAACCAAATTAAGCTATTGTATTGGGAAAATATGTTGATTTCTTTCACTTTGAACGTTGTGAAATTATGTTTTTCCCAATCATGACGCGAACCAAAAAAGATGGTTTTGGCATGATTTGACAAAGTTATCAGACTAACATTTTGACTTAACTAATTTTTAGTTATATGATGAATGCCTACTAAGGTGATGGGAAATGAGTATGGAGATAGTTTTGGATATAGAAGAGTTTTTAAAAACATGGTTTAACTTATTACTTGAGAACCTAAGTTCATAATCATAATATTAGTAGCTCTTGGACAATACTCTAATGAAGAGAATACAAAGATCATAAAGAAGTGTCCCAAGGAGGACTCAACAAAAAAGGAAAAGGAATTACTGAATTTGAGGTTATTATCACCTAACTTAGGGCTAAGTGAGATTAATCGCAAGTGTATGAGGTCTAATATCCATCTATAGGTGGTTTCGACACTCTTCTCCTTTTCTCTTGACAATCTTTCAAATTTATATGATTTAGGAAAAAAAAGGTTTCAATATTATTATGATGTGTAGGTAAATCGCCAATTGCTTGTTGTGGAGTAGGGAGTGTCCCACATCACTTGAGAGAGAGTTTATGGAGTGGTTTATAAGGGTGTAGACACCGTCACTTGGCAAGCTGATTTTTTAAGTTGAGTTCTATCTCACCCAATTCCACATCATTTGGTATTAGAGCTCAGAACTCCTGACACTTTATCCATGTGGGTGCTTACGGGGCCCTGTAGTGGTGACCCATGTCTTACAGGAGTAGAGTCCTTTGCGAGGATGTAAAGCCTGGATGGGGTGGAGTAGCTGATGTATAGGTAAATCACTCATTGCTTGTTGTGAAGCAGAGAGCGTCCCACATCGCCTAGGGGAGGGTCTATGGAGTGGTTTAACCCTCACTTGGCAAATTGATTTTTCAAATTGAGTTCTACCTCGTCTTGTTCCACATCATATTAGATATAAATTCAAACATAATTAACTTAATTCCAAAGATTAAAAGGTAAAAAGTTATTATTTTCTCTTGTGGCCAATTGGCATGAAATGAATGTCCACTAGAGGAACACATTCTTTGGTCGAGAGATGTCTATCTGCTAGCTGAAAAATGGGTTATCGCTTTTGCTGTTGATCACTTCTTGAAAAGACATTCTGCAAATGTGGAGCTACCATACAACAAATTTCATTGAAGCAATATGCATACAATCTAATGGTATATAAGTTGTTAGTTGACAAAGAAATGATCTAACACATTGCAAAATATGTATAGTCTAGAATTTGTCTCTCAATTTAAGCCATAATTTTAAGTTTAAAAATCTTATAATGTCTACGGTTATATATGACAAGGAAATATATGATTAATTACACAACATTGTTTTTAAATATGTGTCCTTAAAACGATAACATATGCTAAGAACATTAAAAGTCAAACCATTTGATTATTTGTGTACACTTGTATGATAAACAAACACAATTTTTAACATATTAAGACATAAAATATACTATCTATTTAGTGTCTTTAACCTAAAAAATTATTAACCCTAAATTCTATACATATATAAAATTTGGACTTATGGTTCATATTTTTCTCAAAATGCAGTTTTTTATTTTCATATTTTATACCAAGTAAGTTATAGAAGTTTTAGCTAAATAAATGATCATAGAAAGTGTTTTTTTAATGCGTTTAACTCTCTTATTAAAATAAAATTAACAACGACATTGTTGTTATGATTGTTATATTTTATTAGTTGAAATGTTATCGAGCCTATGAGAGTAGATCCTTGAAATTTCGATATAACAAAAAAATTAATATGTATCAATATGCTTAATTGAAATTTAGATGTTATCACAAAACATAATACATATATTTCAATAATAAAAATGTTAATACTACTTAAATTTATTAAAATATACATTGATATTTAGTAAAAATGTGAAAAACCAGTATATATAAATATGTTTCAATGTATAAACCCATATAAAACATGAAATTCAACATCCAGAAGCACATACGTGCAAAAAACACGCTGTCAGAAGGGTGCACAGGCCATTATAACTAGCCCACGCATCGATACGGCCAATCACATGCCTCCACGCATCTTTTCATGCGTTTTTATCCTAATCAATAGTCAATGTTAACTAGTTAGCAGTTTAATATTGACTGATCAATTGTTGATTGGTCAATGATCTGACCAATAGGTCAATTAGGTTAGGTTGATCTGATTTGACCAACTCAAATTGACTCGATTCTATTTGATAGACTGAATCGACTCATTAAATATATGAGCTAACTCATTGAATCAATTTGATGGTTTGACTCACCCAACATATTAAACCAATTTATTTAGTTTTTTTTAATAAAAACAGAAATTTAAAATACAAAGATTTTATAAAAAAAAATTTACATGAAGCTGCCGCAATTTCAGTACATGGTATTACACGTTTTTCAAAACATGCAGCAGCCATTAATTGATTTAAAACCAATACGAAAATGGGTCAGTCAAACAGGTTAAAAAACCCAGCAAACAAATACGAATTTCAGGTCAAAATTCAGCAAATTCCGCCCACGTTTCCAGCAATTGAATAAGGGAAAAATATGAAAATTGGCCAAAAAACAAAACCCAAGGACCCAAATTTCCTAACACAGCCGTTAAGGCCGCTGCCTACAGTAATCAAAATCCAAATGTATCAATTCAGATTCAAATTAT
Organism: Anacardium occidentale; assembly: GCA_026122585.1. Taxonomy (NCBI): domain Eukaryota; kingdom Viridiplantae; phylum Streptophyta; class Magnoliopsida; order Sapindales; family Anacardiaceae; genus Anacardium; species Anacardium occidentale. The sequence goes on from JAJEJH010000609.1 coordinate 225,353, forward strand.
ACTCGAAAATTAAAATGTTTTTACAACCAGCCTAATTTGATATCGAATTTCACATGTATACATTAATTTCACTTAATGACATCAAAAAATGCAAAAACTTTAATTTCACGACATCGACGGTGGTGATTAGTTTAATTTTTTTTATTTTTAAATATTTAAATATTTAAATATTTTATATTTATATAAAATTTATTTTATTATTTTATAAAATTTAAATTTTAAAAAGATAAAAATACTCTTAAATTATTATTATTTACTATTATATTTAATATTAAATTTAATTAGAGGGTGAGATTCTGAACTTTTAACAGTTAATGGATGAGAATTTGTCTCCGCCCCAAACTATGGGCGGGAACAAGTCCTTTGGCCGACATGAATTATGTTTTTTTGTTCTACTTTTAGTTTTAAGATGATATTAGAAATTTTCAGTTGATGATTATTTATTATAAAAATTTCAGAAAAAAAAAGTTAAAAATGATATTTTTCAGAAAAATTATTCTCAAAGGAAGAACATGATGAGTCAGATATCCCAAATCGCTAACTTACAATCCCATTATTTGGAATCTTTTTTTCAGAAACCGAATCTGAAAGCTCGAATCATGAAAAATAGAAGAAATTGAGAGCTCTCAGCAGCCTCAATTGACTCAATGAATTGAATAACATCAATTGTAACATCAACCGACCGTTCACCATCTGGTGGTGGTGTCAACACGGCTTCCAATATTATTGAGTGGTTCCCACGTGATCATTCTAAAATATTTTAGCAAGCTGTACCTCTTACTTCTGGTATCTTTGGTTCAATTTTCAGCATTCTCAATTCTCTTGTTACAGTAATCCTATTTTCTTTCTTCTTTCCGAAATTTCTTCTTGAATCCATGGCATTTTTGGTTGACCCCCTTGTCTCTGCACTCTTCGAGGGGTTGTTTGAGATATTGAGATCTGATGAGGTGCGGGGCTTTGCAAGGCAACTTGTTGAAGGGGTAGATTCAGAGCTAGAAGAGCTCAGAACAAAGTTGAAAATGATTGGGAATCTACTTGACCGTGCAGAAGACATTCAACTGATGGATGGGGCCTTAAAAGAGTGGCTTGACAATCTTCAACACTGGGCTTATGATGCGGAAGACGTGCTGGATGAGTTTGCCTACCAAGCTTTGCGACACAAATTGAAGGGAGAACACCGGGCAAGCTCTAGCAAGGGACTTAGATGCCTCCCTGCTTGTTTCCCTGACCCTTTGTTCAATGTTAACATTGGGTCCAAGATCAAAGACATCAATAGTCGGTTGGAACAGCTCCGCCTGCAAGGATCAGCTGAAATTGATTTGCAAAAGCTTTCTGGAGTGAAATCAAGTAATGCCACACTGCAAAGACCAGAGGAAAGTTCAAGCGTTCAACCTGAAAATTTTATTTATGGCAGAGATGAAGATAAAGCCAAACTAGTTGTGATGGTGAAAAGCGATCTACTGAGTGGTAACAACTTTCGAGTGATAGCCATAGTCGGCATGGGAGGGCTCGGCAAGACGACAATTGCTCGAGAGGTGTACAATCACAGGGAACCGGAAGGTTTCGAGTTTGAGGAAAAAGCTTTTGGGTCTGTGTTTCAATCAATTTTGATATTCTCACTATCTCAAAGAGTCTCCTTGGGTCATTAAAAGGCTCCTCGTCTTCGGATGATTTAAACGGAGTGCAAGTTGGATTGCAGAAGGCAATAAGTGGGAAAAAATTCATGATAGTGTTAGACGATGTTTGGAAGGTGAAATACAATGATTGGGAAAAGTTAACTTCTCCTTTCAAAGCTGGTGCACCCGGAAGCACGATGATCGTCACAACACGCCATGAAGAAGTTGCAGAAACGATAAGATGCTCTGACGGTACTTATCATTTACAGCTTTTATCCAAAGAAGCTTGTAAGTCCTTATTTCAAGAGCATGCGCTTGCAACTGGGACGGCAACATATACTGATCAAATTACAGATACAATTTATGAAAAAGTCGTTGAAAGGTGCAGTGGCCTGCCTCTGGCAGCAAAGACCCTCGGTGGTCTTCTACATGCTAGGCCGATTGATACTTGGGAAAACATACTGGATAGCAAAATATGGAATTCGTCTAAAGAAAATGATATTCTCCCAGTATTAAAGTTAAGTTATCTTTATTTCCCTTCTCATTTAAAACGGTGTTTCGCATATTGTGCAATTTTTCCTGAAGACTACGAATTTGAGAAGAAGGAACTTGTACTTTTGTGGAAGGCAGAAAGTATTGTTCAACCATATGATGAGCAACTTGAGGAGACAGGTCAGTATTTTCATGATTTATGTTCAAGGTCACTTCTTCAAAAATCAAGTAGTAATGATTTTAAATACGTGATGCATGACCTTGTCCATAATCTAGCTGAATCTGTTTTTAAAGAATTCAGTTTTAGATCTGATCAAGCCATTATCGAGCTACCAGAAAATATTGAATGGATTCGTCATTTTTCTTATATTCCTGATGATAATTATATGGAGGGAGAAAAGAGATTTACAGGCTTGGAAAAACTTAAGGGTCTAAAAACATTCTTGCCGGTATTCATGAGGCCTAGTTTTTTCAATTCTAGTGAACATTATATAAGTGCTAATATTATTTTTGATCTGTTGCCAAAGTTAACAAAGTTGAGAGTATTGTCTTTAGAAAGGTACTACATCACCTATTTACCTGATTCAATTGGAGATTTGATGCATCTACGGTATTTAAACTTTTCTTATACTTTGATTAAAAGTTTGCCAGAATCAATAAGCCAATTATATAACTTGCAAACTTTGTTATTAAAAAGTTGTTCATATCTCGAGAAGTTACCTTTGAACATGAGATATATGATCAAGTTATATCATCTTGATATAAGTGGTGAAAATTTATTGAAAGAGATGCCATCCGGAATGAAAGAGTTGAAGAATCTCCAAATGTTATCTAACTTTATTGTGGGCAAAGAATCAAGTTTCAATTTAGAAGATTTGAAAAGCTTAAATTTTCTTAAAGGTGTGCTTCACATTTCAAAATTAGACAATGTAAAGCAAATAAGTGGGCTTATACTGAACAACAAAAAAGATTTAAAGGTGTTGCTTTTAGAGTGGGGACCTGAATTTGATGGCTCACGAGAAGAGAGGGAAGAAAAGAATGTTCTTGAAATGTTGAAACCTCATAGCAATCTGGAAGAATTGACAATTCGAGCCTATGGTGGTTTAGAATTTCCATCTTGGTTAAACACTTCCTCATCGCTCTCTAAATTGACGGTCCTTAAATTAGAAGATTGTGAAAATTGCACAAGCTTACCTTCCCAAAGCTTATTGAGCTCACTTAAAGAGTTAACAATCAAAGGGATGCCGAAGCTGGAAAGAATAGACATGCAAAGTCCTTTCAATTCATTGGAGATTCTTAGTTTTAAAAATTTGCAAAAATGTCAATATTGGGACACCAAAGGGGAAAATGAGAATGTTGAAAAATTCCCTAAACTTCGTGAGCTCTCAGTTACTGAATGTCCCGAGCTTTCTGTGGAATTGCTTGATCATCTTCCATCACTAGAAGAACTTGTCATTGAGAAGTGTGCAAAGTTAATGGTTTCATTCTCATGTTTTCCGAAGCTCACCGGATTAACTATTTTTGGGTGCAAGGAAGTGGTGCCTACTAGTGGTTCTACTGATGAGTACATGTCCCTTGATTCTGAATCTCTTCCAAATAGTGCAAATGCAGATGCTGAAAATTGGTTGAGTCAAAATTTCAGTTGTGTTGAGAAGCCGCTAAAAGGGAGTGATAGCCTTACCTCTCTTAAAATTTTATCTGTAGGAAATTGTAGTATCTCATTTTTAAACGCCGTCTATCTTCCTAATTTGAGTTTGCTTTATATTGGCTATTGCGAGGCTCTAAAATCTTTACCGAAAAGATTGAAGCAACACAAGATAGAAAGATTGTCAATTGACAGCTGTGATTCTTTATTATCCATTGCCAAAAACACTCTGCCTTCGTCTCTAAAATGGCTTTGGGTATCAAATTGTGAGAAATTACAGCATTTGGAGGGTATCAGTTCTACTCCTCTTGAGGGGTTAGATATTGAGAGTTGTGAATCCCTCACGCGTCTAACAGCACGAGGATTGCTGCCTAACACACTCACAGAACTTTCGGTTAGTGACTGTCCAAATTTCACAACATTGTCGCCAAGAAGTTGGCGCGTACATGAAAAACTGGAAGTCCTCTGTATTTACGATTGTCCAAGACTGAAGTCAATAGAAGAGGCATTGAACAATAGTCCATGTCTTAAAAGGATTTCATTAGGTCTCGAAATTTTTGAATTGTTTAGCCTACAGAATCTTATTGGTCCTGGAGGCTTGAGCATAACAGATAGTTCGGTATCGTTGCCGATGGAAGGCATTCCACCCAGCGTAAGCGACCTCGATATCATGGGAGATGTCCAAATGAGTAAGAAACTAATTAGAGGGGGATTACACAATCTCACCTCTCTTAAAAGTCTTCGTATCAGAGGATTTGAAGATCCAGAGCTCATTCTATCAGAGGACCAGCGAATGCCCCTTTCTCTTGAATCTTTAGACATCTCTAATTTGGCACCATTCAGATCTATTTCAGACTTGGGCACTCTTTCCTCTCTTAAGTATTTGGAACTTCGGGATTCAAATTTCAACTCAATTCCAGACCTAGGAAGCCTCGTATCACTTAAAAGCTTCCGTATTTCGAACTGCCCAGAGCTCAAATCAATTGCATGCCTGGGAAGCCTCACTTCTCTTCAAACCTTGCGGATTAAGAGTTGCCCAAAGCTCAAATCCTTGCCAAGCCTCCCAGCCTCACTTATGGAATTAGAGATTTCTGAATGTCCATTGCTAAAAAAACGTTGGAGGAGAGGTAAAGGGAAGTATTGCTCAAAGATAGCTCACCTCCCTAGAGTATACATAAATTCAAAATTCATTTTCAACTCGAAGGAGCAAAGCATGGAGTCAAATACTCAATCTCTGTTTCATTCAAGGTCTGTCCTATCCTTAGTTTTTTGCCTTGACAGAGTATTGTATGATTCTCTTCTTTAAGTTATTCTTATTTAACTTGCTAGATGATCATCAAGGAGACATTCCACAGTGGCACTTGTGCGAGGTAATTTCAACATCTTGTATTTATTAAATTAACTTCAATAATGTACCTTGCCAAGTTGAAATGATTTTGATAACTCCAAATACATGTTAAAGTGTTTTTTTGCGTGAGTTTTGATGATATTAGATTTTGAAATTTTCATTTTTCAATGATTTTGATCATTTTAGATTTACATCTAATTTGGTATTTTTTCGCATTAAACTTTTTTAATAATTGATGATAGAATTTGGGAGCACCAAAATCTCCAATATCAGATCTCTTGAACTTTTGAAGGCAATGAGCTATCCTATTCTTGGATCCTTTCAAAGAGGGGTTGCAAGATATGTTATTCTCATTGTCACACCATTGCACCATGAAGAATATTGTGATGATAACAGGAATTTAAAGGCTGAAAAATTGTGGCAACAGAGTAGCAAATGTTGGCTGTAAGAATTTGACAAATTATGAACATTTGTGTTCATACCATGTAGATGTTGATTTTCCATTTAAGTACAACTTTCAACTTCTTTATCTGTATTTGAATTTGTTCTTTGTTGTATAGGTGCACAGTTGAGATTATATGCAGACGTTCACCCTCTTTGGGAATTTTAGCTTGCATCTTCTACTAAGTTTTTCTTGACATGAATATACATCTTGTCTCGCATTAAAATTTGAGTGAGTTTTTTGTGCTTTGGTCATTTGTTAATTTGTGAGGCTTGTTTCCTGATTTTGTTCTCTGATTTTCTACTCTCTCTCTCTCTCAGAGGTTTGCTAGTTGGTTCAAATGGTGGGATACAACTCTATGGCTGGTACTTGAAGGGAGTTCCAGACCAACAACTGAAGAGTATTCAACTTAAAGTTCAAAGGGAGCTTAAACAACCTTAGTGAGTTCCTTGTGTGTTTCAAATATGAGCATTAGCTATGGAAAGTAGGAGAGTATGAAAATTAATTTAGTAAAACAAAAGCCTTTGCATTGTGTTTTTAATTTCAACTCTGTAACAGACGATTGAGTTTTTATTTAGTGATTTGATTTGAGCTGGACATGGTCCCATGGATGTAGGCTAAGATGAATCTTAGCTGAACCATGTAAAAATCCTGTTGTCTTCTTTACTTTCTGCACGTAATTCGTACTTTGATGACTATGTTTGAGAGTGAAACGAGAGACGAATTTCCACTACTCAGTCTAAGCTGAACAAGCTATGCAAGTTTGCTCTAGTGAATGGTAAAACATATAGCCACGTACAAGAATTATGAGGATTCATAATGATAATAAATGAAGAAGAAATGGCGATATCAAGAACAAGATGAGTACCTGACCCAGGTTCTGCAATGCCTTCATACCAAATGTGTAGTATGACATAAAAGCCTGGAAGAGACATATGACTTATCTTTTTTTTTTTTTCTAAGTACCAGTTGCAAAAACAAAAAATTAATGAGGTAGGAGAGATATAGTTTCACTACCATAATTTCTTTCTAAAACTTAAACTTCTCGCATAAATAAAAGAAAGCAATTAAATTATAAGCTTCAGTTCAGGATCTCCCCAAAAGCACTACATCCCCAATTCATAGCCACAATCCTCGGAAAATCCTTGGCTGGTTGTCTTTATCCTTGGCGTCATGAAGTCCCTTATCTGGAAAAATTCTCTTAAATTGGTCAAATTTAGACGGATCAATAAACGCACAAATTGCATTACTTGTCTCCCTATCAAAAGAAACGCAATATATAATATTTGGCTGGAGAAAAAAAGAACTGCGTGCCTAGGAAGCCTCATTTCTCTTCAAACCTGGTGGATTTGGAGTTGCCCGAAGCTTAAATCCCTGTAAAACCTGCTACCCTCAATTCTGGAATTAGAGATTCAAGAATGTCCACTACTGAAGAAACTTTGGAGAAGAGGAAAAGGTAAGTATTGCTCAAAGATCGCTCACATCCTTAGAGTTTGAACTACTGGAAAGTTCATCTTCAATTCAAAGGAGGAAGAGGGTGTTAATGGGAAATTTGATATGCAGAAAACTATTTTAAAATTTTGTTAATTCGAAATGATATGGTAATTTTGTAAAGTAAAATAGCAAGAGATAATATGATAAGTTAACCTTTTAATACTATGTTAATTTTTTTATTTAATAAAATAGATTTTAGGTGAAAAAAAAAAAAAAAGTGATTTATGTAATTAGCAAGTAGAAAAGTGTTTTAAACCTAAACCTTGAGTGAAAAAATGTAAATAACTAAGATGAACTCCAATGTTGAAAATAAGATGATGCAACTAATATATTATTTTATTTATAAAAATACTTTATTATATACAATGGAAAGAGACTTGACAACAATGTAATCATAATAATATTTAATATTTTAAGAAATATAGAGTAAACCCCAAAAATTACAATATGTCCCGTTAAAAAGTTTGAAAACCTATAACTTAGTGCATATAATTCAAATTTGAAAAACCTTAGTTGCCATAACTGTGAGACCCGCTGTTGTATATACTACTGCTACAAGCCCCTGTACTTATTTTTTTATTTATTTTATATTAAGAAAAATACTGAAAGTTGATATATACA
>JAJEJH010000061.1:0-24996 GCA_026122585.1 Anacardium occidentale
ATACTTGGGATTTTGCAACCACCTTTCAACATAATTAAAGTGAAGGAGCTACCAACATAGGTATGTATTTATTGAACACTATGTTTGATGAATACGCATCTTTGCAACATTAATAACTATAAATAGATCCAAAGAGTATATAAGGTCTTGTTTGTATATCTAAAGTATGTTTTTCAAAATTTTAAATATAGACTTCCACTGTGTTTTTTGATTTACCATATACATCAACAATAAAAACAAGTAATAGTGGATCTAATTTAAGCTAGATTGATTCAAATTTACAAATTGGCTCAAATGAGTCAATCTTGAGCTGAAGCTCTAGCTTAGCTCATTGGATCAAGATTGATTTGTATGTCCATCTAGACCCCTCTAATGATTTTGTTCACACCATCGATAATGTTTTGGTAATTCAGACTCAAATTTGAATTGGACATTATGAATTTTATCCAAACTTGAGTCAGTCCTAATCTTAACTTGGATTGAATCCATCACTTTAAAACAGTTTTGGTCACGGTCAACAACTTTCTCACTATGTACCCTTTTTGCTGCAAAGCGATAAATGTTTTTTTTTTTTTTTTAGGACAACTATTAAGAAAAAAAATGCAGTTCTTACAAAGCCAATCTCCAGTATTCTGAAACACAGTTAAGGCTTTTCTAATGTGGACAATTTTAGGTTTCAAAAATTAATTTTGTGAAAGAAGACCTTGATTTAACTCAACTTTTTCTTCTTGGAATAAAGCTCTGCTTTCTATAAAGATATTCTCCAAATTTTCAAACGCGAACGAGGACCGGATAATTAACAAGGGAATAAAGGAACGCGTAGAATGTAAGCATTTTGAGTGACATTTTTGTATTCATTAATGATATCAAATTAATCGAACCTTTCAATTTTCTCTTGGTTCAACAATGGGATGCGAATTCAAAACTTGCATTCGAATTTGTTGCTTTGTTTATGAAACCATAGGGTATGGAAATAAGAGGATATAGATTATGAGATCCTAAGATACAGAAAGTACTAGTTAGCAAAGGCGTAGTTTTCGTTGAGAAAGTTATGTTGAACAGGCAGGGATCATCAGAAACACTAAGATGACCTCTTAGTGCACGCCATTTAATTACATCCACAAAATACCCACTCATCATAAATTATTTTATTTTCACCCCTCTTCTTTATCCTTTATTCCAACTTAATCTGACATGATTCATTTTTTTAAATTAAAAACATTATCTTCACATCACTAAGATGGCATCATTATGCCAACCTATATATCACTGACATCATAAGCTTCAAAAATATTTATTCTCCAATTTTAAATACAACTTTAACTCAAAGTTTTTCCCAATAAAATGAGATATTCTCCAAAAAAATAATGACCCAGTCAGATGTCTAAACCTGGATGATTTGTTTAATAAATTATTAATTAATTAAGAAAGGAATCAAGGAAATTTTACAAGTTAAGCTTGTTTTGCGGCACTGATTCTTCCATTATGAAGGTAAACAAGTTAACCTTAAAGATGATTAAATTGAGTGTTTTTCTTTGCTGAACCAAACATGAGGGCTGAGGCATACTGCTGCAGTTGCACCAGCAACCCTTGCTGTTGGCTGCTGCTGCTGGCCTTTTTGCTGTCTTCCATCGTGTGCGGTAAGAAATTTCTGCAATTATTTTTTGAGTTTCAAGGCTAAATTAATCTCAACAATAATAATAACAATAATAAGTGATAATTATTTGGATCATTTTCTAACAAGGGTAATAATAAATAATAGGCTAAATAGTAATCCCACCCAAGCTTTCCCTAAATGACAAAATCTGCAATTATTTTTTGAGTTCCAAGGAAATTAATCTCTGCAGTCATGATATAATAATAATAATAATAATAATAATAATAATAGTTATTATTATTTGGATTATTTTCTAACTAGGGTAATTATAAACAATAGGCTAAAAGACCTAATCCTACCCAAGCTTTCCCTAAATGACAAAATCTCATTCACCAACTTTCAATGACCCCTAAAGCTTGGTCTAGTGGTAAAAGTAGGGGTCACCGAAGATAACAAAGATTAAACTGTAATGAAGTTAATAACCTTTAATTTATCTGATATGTAACTATAGATCTATATAATCACTAACTCTATGGATTTATCCTATCTGATTAGTTAAAATTTACTAGCTAATGTAGGTAAGATTTTCCAAGTCATAAAAAAAAGTAAACACCCAACTATGAACCAATTTCCTTCCAATTTTGTTAACATTTTTATAAAATGACCAAAACACCATTAATTAAAAAATTTTAATATTAAAAAAAATTTAAAAATAACAAAATAAGCCACCTCCGCTAGCAGCATCACTAGCAGTGATAGCCGCCAATAATCTAACCAGGAGGCTAAAAACAGTCTCTTGGTTTTGGCCACCACATTTGGTGAAAGTAGTTAAATTGGGCCACCTCTTTTTTTGGTCGAGATAGTCAGACTATTAATTGTGGTCAAGAACGATAAAAAATGACTAATTTTGGCCCCATTAGCCGTTTTTCAGATATGGTTGATGTGAGAGATGACCAAATTTGGCCGCCACTACCAAAAAAAAAGGAGGTAAATTTGGTTGTCTCGGCCAAACAAGGCAGTCGTTTTTAACCTCTTGGTTCGATTATCAACAACCACCATTGTCGGTGGTAGTAAATGTTTTTTTTATGTTTTCAATTTTAATTTTTTTGAATATTTTTAATTTTTTAAAAATTTTTATTTTTATATTTAAATATTAAATTATGTTTTTATTTTTTTTATTTTTTTCAAAGAAGGTAATTTAATCATTTTATCAAAGATGTTAAAAATAGTGGCTGGAAAATGATCAATAAGTGGGTGTTTTGGTTTTTAAAAGTTAGAGGGTGGAATGAGTCTTTCAAAAAACCTTGCGTGAGAGAAAGTCCTTTGGCCCTCATATTGGTACCGGCCCTTTTTTTTTACCTTTTATTCCAACTCAACCTGATAGGATTTAAAATTTTCAATCAAAAACCTTGTCTTGGCATCACTGAGATGACATCATTATGCCAACCCATATATCACTGCCATCAAAAGCTTTCAATAATAGTTATTCTCCGGTTTTTAAATACATACTTTATGTCAAAGCTTTACGCAACATAAAATGCTATTCTCCAAAAATACAATGACCTAATTAGATGAACTTGGATGATCGTCTGCTTAATATTTAATTAACTAGGAAAGGAATCAAGGAAATTGTGTAAGCTAAGCTTGTTTTGTTGTACTGATTCTTCAATTATTAGGGTATAAAATCCAATACATGCACAAGTTAACCCTAAAGATAATTGAGCTCATAATTTTTTTCTCTTAGTTTTTTTGCCCTTGTCTTTGTTGAACAAAATCATGAAGGCTGAGGCATACTGCTGCAGTTGCATAACCAATCCTTGCTGCCAGCTGCTTTGCTGGCCTTTTTGCTGTCTTCCATTTTGTGCTGTAAGAAATTTCTGCAATTAGTTTCTGAGTTTCAAGGCTAAATTAATCTCTACAATAGAATAACAATAACAATAATTATTATTAGTTGGATCTGTTTCTAACACGGGTGATCGTAAATAATATTGTTATAGGGTTCATTTATATTTGAGTCGCATAATTATGCTTGCTTAGATCAATTTATGTTATGGCCTTTAATTAAGTATATAAGTGTATAATTTAATAAACCTTAGTGATATTTTACTTGAGCTCGCTCAACATTAGTCAAGCATCTTGGCTGGCTCCCGACTTGTTTCCAACAAATGAGGGACTTCGTTAACTAAATTAAAGTCATGTTAATGTATGGATGTAGAAACGTTGCTGCTATTGTTCTTGTTCTACTGAAGAACCAAAGCCAAAGCAGAAATGTTGTAAGCAGAAGAAATCCAAGTCAATGAAGAAGAAGAAGCTCGACGATGAGATAACGGTAAAGTTCATTGATAGAATTATAAATATATATATATATATATTTCCTTCTTTTATATTCTAAATCTATTGGTATTTTTTATCAATATATTAAACAAAAAACTAAAACAAAACTAAAAGGAATAGGGGAGGAAATTTGAGTTCAAAGTTAGAACTCCATCTTGATTTCACTGATTAACTTACCAGGTTCGTTATGTTAAGTTGGCAGTGGAGTTCAATTACCCTGGTGCCAGACATACAAATATTTAAAAGTAATATTGTATGCACTAGCGGTAATACAAATACAGGTATAAAAACTGACATATTATTATATGATTTGGTATAATTTTATCTTTAATTCAAAATTATCCAATCACATAATAACCAGGTAGCATTTATATTGTTTTTGTACCGATTGTAGTACATGAACTAACATTGAATATTTATTAGGTGTTGCATTTATGCATGATTTTTAATCTTGAAATTTTGCTATGGCAATAATGAAACTCCAGTTTCCAAGGCCACTGGATCAGGAGAACGGGACGGATGTGGTGATGAAATCTGAGGCGAAGAGAAAAGAGTGTTCATTATCTCTAAAAATGAATTGTGGGAAACGCAAATAATCAAAAATGCAAGAAGCTTCATCAATTAGTCTTCAGTTTCAAGTGTAATTTGCTTTTGTGTTTGTATTAATTATCACTTAATCAGAAGTTTGGTTTCACTCTTGAGGGGTCTTGGATCGTTTATAAGTATTAATACTCATAAGAAAATTTTATTTGCAAAAAAGGAATTTTGGTAAAATAATTTGAGGAGAAACTTATTTTCATTAATTTGAACCTTTTAGAGTTTTGAAGGAATCTGTTCACGTATGCCAAGCAGGAAATTAAGTTTGGGGTGAAGGCATAATATTTATATAGTAAATGAATAATATTATATACATTTATAATGGTGACCATATATTATTATGTGATTAGATACTATTCATCTTTAATTTAAAATCACATACATCATGGTCATTGGTACTTATAATGCATAATTTTATTATTAGTGCTGGCACCAACTTTGAAACTGTATGTAAGAAGTTACATTTAGAGATATTTAGGTTTAACAATAGGGGGCCAAAGTGTAAAATATTATACTCAAGGGATGAGAAATACATGAAAAAAATTGTGGCTACCCCAAGCCCAAAGTTTGGTCTATGCCCGCCAAGCATCTATTAAACGACAATATATCTTTAGATGTTACAAAATTAGATAGACAAATAAACAATAGGTCGATTATGTGGACAATTTTAGAACACTAAATAAATGAGGGTAGCATATGTGCTTGTTTCATTTCAAAGAATATCCGAAACAGCGCATCTAATCTTCCTCAGGAACATGATAAACAGTCTTAAAGACAAAATTGCCATTATCCTCATTAAAAGGAAAACATTATAATTTTATATTCAAATAAGCATTTATTAATTAATGGGCAGGTGGGTGTATATATATAAAATACAGAGCAAGAAAATTTTTAATTAATTCTTGAAATTTAGAATATTTTGGAAACGTGTACATTATATGTTTCATAGAGGTGTCATCTTCCTAAATTATTTTCTTCTTCATTTTATTTATTTTATTTTTATATAACAAATTATATAATATAAAATTTTGAGCTTTAGGATGCTTTCTTTTAAACCCTTTGGAATCAAAGAGGGGTGTGTTAAGAGGTGGACTAAAAGACCAGGCTATCACCAAAATCATATGGAGACCAATTTTCATGAGGATATTGAATCAGGAAGCCATAAATAAGTTAATAAAGACATGGAAGGACATGAATAAAGAAGGGGACATTACTTGGCAGCCTTAGAGGAGTCACAATAGGCTTAGAAAGAGGCTGGGGGAACAATGGTAGCTATTTGGAGTAGGAAGGCGAACAGACCATGCGAAGGGAGTGCATAAGGGAAGAAGTAATGAGGGTTTGCACATAGAAAAATAGGGAAGAAGCGAGCAGCACACAATATTTGCTAAAATATAGCATCGGATTGTGAAATTCGATGCTAAATTTTAATAATTAACGTTGGATTCCATGGTCTGATGCTAATTAATAGTTAGCATTAGATTTATGATCCGATGGTAAATTTTCATAATCAGCATCGGATTATGAAATCTGACGCTAAAGTTTAATAATTAGCATTGGATCATGAAATCCGTTGCTAATTGCAAGCTTCCTTTGCTGTTGGAGGAATAGCATTGGAATATTTTTCGATGCTATATAGAAAAAATACCATACGATTAGTATCAAATCATGTTTTTAATGCTAAATAGTATCCGATTTTTGCTGATGCTATAACGAAGGACTCCTTTTAGATGCCAATCCGATGTTAACTATTTTTTTAATTTTATGCCAAAGTTAATCCAATACAGATTAGTATCAAATTTTATTCGATACTAATTTTTCAGTGCTAATAACAATTTTTTTTGCAGTGGTGACTTCTGACCAACCCTGCAAAAATGTCTTTTAGATGGAGTGAGACTTTACACTCCAACAACTTATCTTATACACAAATTACAACATAATCAAAGATTCCACAAATCAGGTGATTAAAGTACGTATAACTTAAACAATTCTTTTTGCACCCCATTTATTTTAGATGTAAGGATCACCACTCGTCTTAAATTATATTAGGCAAAAGGACATATTCCCACTCTAGATTTTTTGCAAAGACAAATTTTCACCTTCTACCTTTTAAAAACTAAAACATCCACCATTGACCAAAGTCAACGGTTAAATATTAACAATTAAAAGGTTTTCATCTTTTGATGAAAAAAAATTTTTAAATAATAAAATAAAGATTATAAAAATAATCAAAATATTAAAATAATATTAAAATAAATTTAAAAATATTTAAAACAAATTTAAAAATAAAAAAATGAGCCACCTCTGCTTGCAGCATCACTTGCGGTGATAGTCGCCAATAATCTAACCAGGAGACTAAAAACAACTTCTCGGTTTTTGTCACCACATGTAATGAAAGCAGTCAAATCTGGCCACCTCTTTTTTTGATCGAGGTAGTCAGACCATTAATTGTGATCAAGAACGATAAAAAATGACTGATTTTAGTCATATTAGCCATTTTCAGCTATGATTGATGGGAGAGATGGCCAAATTTGGCCGTCGCCACCAAAAAAGGAGAAGGTAAATTTGGTTGTCTCTGCCAAACAAAGTGATCGTTTTTGACATCTTGGTTTGATTATCAGCAACCACCATTGTCGGTGGTAGTGGATGCCTTTTTTATGTTTACAATTTTAATTTTTTTGAACATTTCAAATTTTTTTTAAATTTTTTTTATATTTAAATATTAAATTATTTTTTTATTTTTTTCAATGAAGTTAATTTAATCATTTTATCAAAGATGTTAAAAATAGTGGATGGAAAATAATTAATAAGTGGCTGTTTGGGTTTCTAAAAGTTAGAGGGTGGAATGAATCTTTCAAAAAACCTTGGGTGAGAAAAGGCGTTTGGCCATTTTGTTGGTACCGCCCCTTTTTCTTTATCCTTTATTCCAACTCAACCTGATAGAATTTAAAATTTTTAATCAAAAACCATATCTTCGCATCACTGAGGTGACATCATTATGCCAACCCATATATCACTGTCGTCAAAAGCTCTCAATAATATTTATTCTCCGATTTTTAAATACATACTTTATGTCAAAGCTTTACCCAATATAAAATGCTATTCTCCAAAAATACAATGACCTAATTAGATGAACCTGGATGATCTGCTTAATATTTAATTAACTAGGAAAGGAATCAAGGAAATTGTCTAAGCTAAGCTTGTTTTGTTGTACTGATTCTTCAATTATGAGGGTATAAACTCCAATACATGCACAAGTTAACCCTAAAGATAATTGAGCTCATAATTTTCTTCTCTTAGTTTTTTTCCCCTTGTCTTTGTTATAATGAAGGCTGAGGCATACTGCTGCAGTTGCACAACCAATCCTTGCTGCCGGCTGCTTTGCTGGCCTTTTTGCTGTCTTCCATTTTGTGCTGTAAGAAATTTCTGCAATTAGTTTCTGAGTTTCAAAGCTAAATTAATCTCTACAATAGAATAACAATAGCAAAAATTATTATTAGTTGGATCTGTTTCTAACAAGGGTGATCGTAAATAATATTTTTCTAGGGCTGATTAATATTTGAGTCGCATAATTATGCATGCTTAGATCAATTTATGTTATGGCCTTTAATTAAGTATATAAGTGTATAATTTAATAAACCTTAGCGATATTTTACTTGAGCCGAAGTGTGAGCTTGTAAGCTCGCTCAACAATAGTCAAGCATCTTGGCTGGCTCCTGACTTGTTTCCAACAAATGATGGACTTCGTTAAATAAATTAAAGTCATGTTAATGTATGGATGTAGAAACGTTGCTGCTATTGTTCTTGTTCTACTGAAGAACCAAAGCCAAAGCAGAAATGTTGTAAGCAGAAGAAATCCAAGTCAATGAAGAAGAAGAAGCTCGACGATGAGATAACGGTAAAGTTCATTGATAGAATTATAAATATATATATATATTTCCTTCTTTTATATTCTAAATCTATTGGTATTTTTTATCAATATATTAAACAAAAAACTAAAGCAAAACTAAAAGGAATAGGGGAGGAAATTTGAGTTCAAAGTTAGAACTCCATCTTGATTTCACTGATTAACTTACCAGGTTCATTATGTTAAGTTGGCAGTGGAGTTCAATTACCTTGGTGCCAGACATACAAATATTTAAAAGTAATATTGTATGCACTAGCGGTAATACAAATACAGGTATAAAAACTGACATATTATTATATGATTTGGTATAATTTTATCTTTAATTCAAAATCATCTAATCACACAATAACCAGGTAGCATTTATATTGTTTTTGTACCAATTGTAATACATAAACTAACATTGAATATTTATTAGGTGTTGCATTTATGCATGATTTTTAATCTTGAAATTTTGCTATGGCAATAATGAAACTCCAGTTTCCAAGGCCACTGGATCAGGAGAACGGGACGGATGTGGTGATGAAATCTGAGGCGAAGAGAAAAGAGTGTTCATTATCTCTAAAAATGAATTGTGGGAAACGCAAATAATCAAAAATGCAAGAAGCTTCATCAATTAGTCTTCAGTTTCAAGTGTAATTTGCTTTTGTGTTTGTATTAATTATCACTTAATCGGAAGTTTGGTTTCACTCTTGAGGGGTCTTGGATCGTTTATAAGTATTAATACTCATAAGAAAATTTTATTTGCAAAAAAGGAATTTTGGTAAAATAATTTGAGGAGAAACTTATTTTCATTAATTTGAACCTTTTAGAGTTTTGAAGGAATCTGTTCACGTATGCCAAGCAGGAAATTAAGTTTGGGGTGAAGGCATAATATTTATATAGTAAATGAATAATATTATATACATTTATAATGGTGACCATATATTATTATGTGATTAGATACTATTCATCTTTAATTTAAAATCACATACATCATGGTCATTGGTACTTATAATGCATAATTTTATTATTAGTGCTGGCACCAACTTTGAAACTGTATGTAAGAAGTTACATTTAGAGATATTTAGGTTTAACAATAGGGGGCCAAAGTGTAAAATATTATACTCAAGGGATGAGAAATACATGAAAAAAATTGTGGCTACCCCAAGCCCAAAGTTTGGTCTATGCCCGCCAAGCATCTATTAAACGACAATATATCTTTAGATGTTACAAAATTAGATAGACAAATAAACAATAGGTCGATTATGTGGACAATTTTAGAACACTAAATAAATGAGGGTAGCATATGTGCTTGTTTCATTTCAAAGAATATCCGAAACAGCGCATCTAATCTTCCTCAGGAACATGATAAACAGTCTTAAAGACAAAATTGCCATTATCCTCATTAAAAGGAAAACATTATAATTTTATATTCAAATAAGCATTTATTAATTAATGGGCAGGTGGGTGTATATATATAAAATACAGAGCAAGAAAATTTTTAATTAATTCTTGAAATTTAGAATATTTTGGAAACGTGTACATTATATGTTTCATAGAGGTGTCATCTTCCTAAATTATTTTCTTCTTCATTTTATTTATTTTATTTTTATATAACAAATTATATAATATAAAATTTTGAGCTTTAGGATGCTTTCTTTTAAACCCTTTGGAATCAAAGAGGGGTGTGTTAAGAGGTGGACTAAAAGACCAGGCTATCACCAAAATCATATGGAGACCAATTTTCATGAGGATATTGAATCAGGAAGCCATAAATAAGTTAATAAAGACATGGAAGGACATGAATAAAGAAGGGGACATTACTTGGCAGCCTTAGAGGAGTCACAATAGGCTTAGAAAGAGGCTGGGGGAACAATGGTAGCTATTTGGAGTAGGAAGGCGAACAGACCATGCGAAGGGAGTGCATAAGGGAAGAAGTAATGAGGGTTTGCACATAGAAAAATAGGGAAGAAGCGAGCAGCACACAATATTTGCTAAAATATAGCATCGGATTGTGAAATTCGATGCTAAATTTTAATAATTAACGTTGGATTCCATGGTCTGATGCTAATTAATAGTTAGCATTAGATTTATGATCCGATGGTAAATTTTCATAATCAGCATCGGATTATGAAATCTGACGCTAAAGTTTAATAATTAGCATTGGATCATGAAATCCGTTGCTAATTGCAAGCTTCCTTTGCTGTTGGAGGAATAGCATTGGAATATTTTTCGATGCTATATAGAAAAAATACCATACGATTAGTATCAAATCATGTTTTTAATGCTAAATAGTATCCGATTTTTGCTGATGCTATAACGAAGGACTCCTTTTAGATGCCAATCCGATGTTAACTATTTTTTTAATTTTATGCCAAAGTTAATCCAATACAGATTAGTATCAAATTTTATTCGATACTAATTTTTCAGTGCTAATAACAATTTTTTTTGCAGTGGTGACTTCTGACCAACCCTGCAAAAATGTCTTTTAGATGGAGTGAGACTTTACACTCCAACAACTTATCTTATACACAAATTACAACATAATCAAAGATTCCACAAATCAGGTGATTAAAGTACGTATAACTTAAACAATTCTTTTTGCACCCCATTTATTTTAGATGTAAGGATCACCACTCGTCTTAAATTATATTAGGCAAAAGGACATATTCCCACTCTAGATTTTTTGCAAAGACAAATTTTCACCTTCTACCTTTTAAAAACTAAAACATCCACCATTGACCAAAGTCAACGGTTAAATATTAACAATTAAAAGGTTTTCATCTTTTGATGAAAAAAAATTTTTAAATAATAAAATAAAGATTATAAAAATAATCAAAATATTAAAATAATATTAAAATAAATTTAAAAATATTTAAAACAAATTTAAAAATAAAAAAATGAGCCACCTCTGCTTGCAGCATCACTTGCGGTGATAGTCGCCAATAATCTAACCAGGAGACTAAAAACAACTTCTCGGTTTTTGTCACCACATGTAATGAAAGCAGTCAAATCTGGCCACCTCTTTTTTTGATCGAGGTAGTCAGACCATTAATTGTGATCAAGAACGATAAAAAATGACTGATTTTAGTCATATTAGCCATTTTCAGCTATGATTGATGGGAGAGATGGCCAAATTTGGCCGTCGCCACCAAAAAAGGAGAAGGTAAATTTGGTTGTCTCTGCCAAACAAAGTGATCGTTTTTGACATCTTGGTTTGATTATCAGCAACCACCATTGTCGGTGGTAGTGGATGCCTTTTTTATGTTTACAATTTTAATTTTTTTGAACATTTCAAATTTTTTTTAAATTTTTTTTATATTTAAATATTAAATTATTTTTTTATTTTTTTCAATGAAGTTAATTTAATCATTTTATCAAAGATGTTAAAAATAGTGGATGGAAAATAATTAATAAGTGGCTGTTTGGGTTTCTAAAAGTTAGAGGGTGGAATGAATCTTTCAAAAAACCTTGGGTGAGAAAAAGTCCTTTGGCCCTCTTATTGGTACCGGCCCTTTTTTTTTGACCTTTTATTCCAACTCAACCTGATAGGATTTAAAATTTTCAATCAAAAACCTTGTCTTGGCATCACTGAGATGACATCATTATGCCAACCCATATATCACTGCCATCAAAAGCTTTCAATAATAGTTATTCTCCGATTTTTAAATACATACTTTATGTCAAAGCTTTACGCAACATAAAATGCTATTCTCCAAAAATACAATGACCTAATTAGATGAACTTGGATGATCGTCTGCTTAATATTTAATTAACTAGGAAAGGAATCAAGGAAATTGTGTAAGCTAAGCTTGTTTTGTTGTACTGATTCTTCAATTATTAGGGTATAAAATCCAATACATGCACAAGTTAACCCTAAAGATAATTGAGCTCATAATTTTTTTCTCTTAGGTTTTTTGCCCTTGTCTTTGTTGAACAAAATCATGAAGGCTGAGGCATACTGCTGCAGTTGCATAACCAATCCTTGCTGCCAGCTGCTTTGCTGGCCTTTTTGCTGTCTTCCATTTTGTGCTGTAAGAAATTTCTGCAATTAGTTTCTGAGTTTCAAGGCTAAATTAATCTCTACAATAGAATAACAATAACAATAATTATTATTAGTTGGATCTGTTTCTAACACGGGTGATCGTAAATAATATTGTTATAGGGTTCATTTATATTTGAGTCGCATAATTATGCTTGCTTAGATCAATTTATGTTATGGCCTTTAATTAAGTATATAAGTGTATAATTTAATAAACCTTAGTGATATTTTACTTGAGCTCGCTCAACATTAGTCAAGCATCTTGGCTGGCTCCCGACTTGTTTCCAACAAATGAGGGACTTCGTTAAATAAATTAAAGTCATGTTAATGTATGGATGTAGAAACGTTGCTGCTATTGTTCTTGTTCTACTGAAGAACCAAAGCCAAAGCAGAAATGTTGTAAGCAGAAGAAATCCAAGTCAATGAAGAAGAAGAAGCTCGACGATGAGATAACGGTAAAGTTCATTGATAGAATTATAAATATATATATATATTTCCTTCTTTTATATTCTAAATCTATTGGTATTTTTTATCAATATATTAAACAAAAAACTAAAGCAAAACTAAAAGGAATAGGGGAGGAAATTTGAGTTCAAAGTTAGAACTCCATCTTGATTTCACTGATTAACTTACCAGGTTCATTATGTTAAGTTGGCAGTGGAGTTCAATTACCTTGGTGCCAGACATACAAATATTTAAAAGTAATATTGTATGCACTAGCGGTAATACAAATACAGGTATAAAAACTGACATATTATTATATGATTTGATATAATTTTATCTTTAATTCAAAATCATCCAATCACACAATAACCAGGTAGCCTTTATATTGTTTTTGTACCAATTGTAGTACATGAACTAATATTGAATATTTATTAGGTGTTGCATTTATGCATGATTTTTAATCTTGAAATTTCGCTATTGCAATAATGAAACTCAAGTTTCCAATGCCACTGGATCAGGAGAACGGGACGGATGTGGTGATGAAATCTGAGGCGAAGAGAAAAGAGTGTTCATTATCTCTAAAAATGAATTGTGGGAAACGCAAATAGTCAAAAATGCAAGAAGCTTCATCAATTATTCTTCAGTTTCAAGTGTAATTTGCTTTTGTGTTTGTATTAATTATCACTTAATCGGAAGTTTGGTTTCACTCTTGAGGGGTCTTGCATCGTTTATAAGTATTAATACTCATAAAAAAATTTTATTTGCAAAAAAGGAATTTTGGTAAAATAATTTGAGGAGAAACTTATTTTCGTTAATTTGAACCTTTTAGAGTTTTGAAGGAATCCGTTCACCTATGCCAAGCAGGAAATTAAGTTTGGGGTGAAAGGCATAATATTTATATAATGAATAATATTATATGCACTTATAATGATGACAACATATTATTACGTGATTAAATACTATTCATCTTTAATTTAAAACCACATACATCGTCATTGGTACTTATAATGCATAATTTTATTATTAGTGCTGGCACCAACTTTGAAACTGTATATAAGAAGTTACATTTAGAGATATTTAGGTTCAACAATAGGGGGCCAAAGTGTAAAATATTATACTCAAGGGATGAGAAATACATGAAAAAAATTGTGGCTACCCCAAGCCCAAAGTTTGGTCCATGCCCGCCAAGCATCTATTAAACGACAATATATCTTTAGATGTTACAAAATTAGATAGACAAATAAACAATAGGTCGATTATGTGGACAATTTTAGAACACTAAATAAATGAGGGTAGCATATGTGCTTGTTTCATTTCAAAGAATATCCGAAACAGCGCATCTAATCTTCCTCAGGAACATGATAAACAGTCTTAAAGACAAAATTGCCATTATCCTCATTAAAAGGAAAACACACAAAATAATTGAACACACAACTCTAATTACCTACTCCAGAAAACAGAGACTCAAATTTCTGAAAAATACCTTGAATCTTATTGTAATGAAATAGAAATAGAGTTTTTGTACAAGGAATTAAGGGGGAAAATACGACCAATTGTTAACAGCAGTCAGTCGCACTCCTGGCCGTCCAATTAGTAACGCGTTGATGTCCTGACCCTCTTCTGATCAAACCTCTCCATTCTTCTTTCTTGTTTTTGATTAGCTCCCTAGCTCAGACTACTCAAAACAAGCATCAAAGATAGCCTTCTTTCTTTTCAAAACGACAATGCTTTATTAAATCCAAACGCACCATTTTAATCAACCCCAACTAATGGCTCCGTTAACATTCTGTCTCAGTCAGCATGCTTAACATCCTGTCTCAAGACAAATTCTTCCCAGAATCATGTACTCTTGCACTGAGCATGCTGATAGGAGACCAAATTCCTCGTTGAACTTAATGTTTTTTATGGACTTCAACCTTCACCACTCCTAATTTCATCTTCATCCACTCCTTTAATTACCAGTTGTTGCTTTTGAACTATATTCAACTTCTCCCTTAATTCACAAAATCTTCCAACCAACAATGGCTTAGTCAAAGCATCTACTATTTGAAACTCAGATGCAATTTATTGAACTCCTAAGACTTCTGTTGCAACCTAACTCTGGATAAAATGAATGTACCACACTACATGTTTGGTTGAACTGTGTAAAACAGAGTTTGAAGCTAACAACCCTGCGCTTACATTGTCACACCATATAATCCACTCGCAGCTCCTCAAACAAGTGTTTTGGCCATATTATTTCAGTTGACACGTAACTCAAGGCCTTGTGTGTTGATTTTGTTAAGGACAAGACTACCACTTGTTTTCAAGAACTCCACTGTACAAGATTTTCCCCAAAATAAACCCCATATCCACTAGTGCTTCTTCTGTCTCCAATATCTCCTCTACTTAATCAACATCAGAGTATGCTTCTATTTTCAATATTTGAGTTGGCTTAAATAATACCCCATGTGAGACAGTTCCCTCAATGTACCTTAATACCCTTTTGCAAGCTCTCCATTGTAGTTGAGTTGGAGCGTTTAAAAATGGACTCAACTTATTCATAGCAAATGACAAATCAGGCCTTGTCAGAGTAATCTAATGTGATGCCCTGGCCGCACTCCTGGCCGTCCAATTAGTAACGCGTTGATGTCCTGACCCTCTTCTGATCAAACCTCTCCATTCTTCTTTCTTGTTTTTGATTAGCTCCCTAGCTCAGACTACTCAAAACAAGCATCAAAGATAGCCTTCTTTCTTTTCAAAACGACAATGCTTTATTAAATCCAAACGCACCATTTTAATCAACCCCAACTAATGGCTCCGTTAACATTCTGTCTCAGTCAGCATGCTTAACATCCTGTCTCAAGACAAATTCTTCCCAGAATCATGTACTCTTGCACTGAGCATGCTGATAGGAGACCAAATTCCTCGTTGAACTTAATGTTTTTTATGGACTTCAACCTTCACCACTTCTAATTTCATCTTCATCCACTCCTTTAATTACCAGTTGTTGCTTTTGAACTATATTCAACTTCTCCCTTAATTCACAAAATCTTCCAACCAACAATGGCTTAGTCAAAGCATCTACTATTTGAAACTCAGATGCAATTTATTGAACTCCTAAGACTTCTGTTGCAACCTAACTCTGGATAAAATGAATGTACCACACTACATGTTTGGTTGAACTGTGTAAAACAGAGTTTGAAGCTAACAACCCTGCGCTTACATTGTCACACCATATAATCCACTCGCAGCTCCTCAAACAAGTGTTTTGGCCATATTATTTCAGTTGACACGTAACTCAAGGCCTTGTGTGTTGATTTTGTTAAGGACAAGACTACCACTTGTTTTCAAGAACTCCACTGTACAAGATTTTCCCCAAAATAAACCCCATATCCACTAGTGCTTCTTCTGTCTCCAATATCTCCTCTACTTAATCAACATCAGAGTATGCTTCTATTTTCAATATTTGAGTTGGCTTAAATAATACCCCATGTGAGACAGTTCCCTCAATGTACCTTAATACCCTTTTGCAAGCTCTCCATTGTAGTTGAGTTGGAGCGTTTAAAAATGGACTCAACTTATTCATAGCAAATGACAAATCAGGCCTTGTCAGAGTAATCTAATGTGATGCCCCGACTATGCTTCTATAAAGAAAGGGGTTATCAATCAAATCACTATCTCCAATATGTAGCCTTGTTCCTATAACCATGGGTGTGTACAGGAATGAGCTTCTTTCATCTTTGTTTTCTCCAGTAAATCCAACGCATATTTTGCTTGACATAATAACAGCCCTTCTTCTGTTATGAAAC
Source organism: Anacardium occidentale (assembly GCA_026122585.1). Lineage (NCBI taxonomy): Eukaryota > Viridiplantae > Streptophyta > Magnoliopsida > Sapindales > Anacardiaceae > Anacardium > Anacardium occidentale. The sequence continues at coordinate 16,689 of JAJEJH010000061.1, forward strand.
TCTCCAACCCAAGAAAACAGCTCAGTTCTCCGACTTATTTCAATCCAAATTATTATTTAAATCAATCATTAGCTTTTTGTATATATTTGTATTTGTTCTTGTCAACAAAATATCATCTACATACACCAAAATATACACAATCATACTTGGAGTTCTTAAGAAAAACAAACTTGGATCAACTACAGAATTAAAAAACCCTTTGCTTATCAGAGCATTCTTCAACCTCTTATACCAGGTCTTAGGAGCCTGCTTCAACCCATACAATGCTTTCACCAACTTACACAAATGTATTGGTCTGTCTAGATAAGTTAAATGATATATTCAAAAAATTTGAGAAATCAACACCTATAACAATCCAAGATCTATGAAAAGAAATAAATTCACTAAAAAATCATATAAGAGAATTACATAAAGAAACAACTGGAATTAAATAGATATATTAACTTTAAAAATAGAAAATAAGATAAAACCCTAAGAAAATATAGAAGAAGCCTCTTCATCCTAGCAAGATAATGAAAACTTTATTAACACATTATCTAAAATACAATTTCAAAAATGGTATGTATATATTTGATTTATTCTATATTAAAATTATGTTTATACTAGCAAAAAACTTAGATCAAAGAATTATTTTAGGAATTTCATTTCTAACACAATTATATCCATTCCTAGTAACTCATGAAGGAATAAAAACCAATATTTTCGGCCGAAAAGTACTCGTAAAGTTCATAAGACCCCATCATTAAAAGACATAAATCAATTAAAATGCTTTTTCATATTTAAAACAAGTTTACAAAAGAATTAGGTTCCACACTTTCTGGAATATGAAACAATACAAAGTAATCTTGCCTTGTGAAGAAAACTTTAATGAAAGAGATATACCAACAAGAGCAAGACCTATCCAAATGAATTAAGAGTTACTAACACATTGTCAAAAGGAAATTCAAGATCTACTTTCAAAAAATTTAATTAAGCCAAGTAAATCCCCTTAGAGATGTTCTACATTTTATGTAAATAATGCTATAGAAAATGAACGAGGCGTACCAAGATTAGTTATTAATGACAAATCTTTAAGTAAAGAATTAAAATGGATAAAATATCCAATACCCAAAAAAAAAAAAAAAAAAGATTTATTAAATCAATTACATTCTCCTACAATATTTTCAAATTTTGATATGAAATTTGGATTTTAGCAAATTCAAATTCAAGAATCAAATAGGTATAAAACTGTTTTTAATGTATCTTTTAGGCAATACAGGCGGAATGTAATGCCCTTTGGATTAAAGAATCAAACATCAAAATTTCGAAACATTATGAATAATATATTTAATCTTTATATTAAATTTATAATTGTTTGTATAGATGATTTTTTAGTATTTAAGAATCGATAAAACAACATCATAAGCATATTCAAATATTTGAAGAAATCATTATAAAAAATGGACGAGTCTTATTAACCAATAAGCTGAAATTATTGTAAACGAAAATTAGATTCTTAGGATATGAGATTTATAAAGGAACTATTAAAAATTTTAATAGAATAATAGAATTTGCAAACAAATTCCCTGATACTATAACAGATAAGACCCAATTACAAAGATATTTAAGATGTCTTAATTATGTCGTAGATTTCATTTCCAACCTTAGGGAAATTTGTGAACCCTTATATCAATGATTACAAAATAATTCTCCATCATAGTCAGATAGCCATACTTAATTAGTCCAAATGATCAAGTCCAAAATCAAATTCTTCCTTGTTCGAATATTATTAATCCTTACGCACATATAGGATATGGTGGTATGTTAAAACAATAAATAGAATTCAAAGAGTCAATAGTTAGATTTCATTTTAAAGCTTGGCTAGGAGCTCAAAAGAATTATTCTACTATTAAAAAGGAATTTTTATCAATTGTTTTAAATGTTACAAAATTTCATGATGATTTAATAAACAAAAAGTTTTGAATTAGAATAGACTCTTCTGCATCAAAGTTTATTTTGCAAAAAAAAATGTTAAAAATCTTGTTTCAAAATAGATTTTTGATAGATGGCAAACAATATTATCATGTTTTGATTTTGAAATTGAGCATATCAAAAGGCAAAACAATACTCTAACTAATTTTTTTCCTGTGAATATCTACGAAAAAGAGACATTCAAGATGAATGCCAGTAAAGAACAAAAATAGAAAATAGAAACAAAGGCATCTTACTCCAAAAAATTTACCAAAATTCTAAACTATACACATGACCAATAAGTGCACAATAGTAGATGAAGAATCAACTTCTTCATTGCCTCCTTATCTTTCAAATTACCAAAAAGCCCTTATCACTTCCAAGGTGCCTTCTACACCTAGCTCCTTTAAGGCACCTTTTGTACCTAACACCCTTGCAAACCTCCCAATAATCAATTAAATAGCTCAATATTTTGACAAAGAATTAACACTTTCTATCACTATTCTCAAACATGAATATTACAAAATTCCTTTTAAGAAACCCTATAAAATTTTTTTCCCTCAAGGCTTCCTTTTTATTCCTCGATGATACAATAAAAACCAGGACTTTTTATAAGTTCATATTAGTGGATACTAACTCTGTTGAAATTACTCATAATTATGACAATAATGATGAAAACAAAATGGCATTTTCAAAATGCAAAATTAAAAAAGTCTTTCGTCCAAAAGATAAGGGACAAAGTGTTTATGAAAACAAAAGATTTTTTGAAACCTTGGTTCCTCAACATTTTAATTATAAAAATTATTAAAAAGCTTGGTTCAATATATTCTTTTTATCACACTTAACACATTCTTGGTTTTTTATTTTTGACAAAGCCCGTCCAAAATACTTTCCAAGATGGTTTCAACAATGGTTTAATTATTTTGGACTTGATAAATCAATTCTTCCTCCTCTTGTTCTATAGGGATACAAATTATTTTTTTCAAAATTTCAATAATTATGAAGAATCATTATTAGCGTTTGCTAGAAATTTTATGATTACTTTGATTCGTTCCTGGCAATTGTTTTTACCACGTCTCTTCCTTTGAAATTTAGAGAATTACAGAGAAAGTTCTTAATTAAATGGAGGTCCAGCTTCTCAATACAAAAAACTAATCCTCATGCCAAACAAGCATGGGTTCAATCACATCCACAGCACTACAATCAATAACAACAATCTACATTCCTAACTCAACATGCAAAAATCATGGTTGAGTTAGTCAAATGTCAAATTCCTCAAGAGATGGAAAAATTAATCATGCAATTAGGATCGGCCACATCTTCTCAACAAAAGGGAGATAGTGATGAGACATAATCAAATGTTGAAGACAATTATTTCAATGACTTTATCACAAATATAACCAAGCCATGATGTAAGTGATGTGTTAACTTTAACCTTAACTTCTTAACAAGTGTATTAGGTTCAAGTAATAAGGGAAGTACTTTGGGTTATCGTATCCACAAGATTGCCTAAGCAAGTACTAGAAAAACACTATCTCTAACTTTATCTAAACTAACAAATTTGAAATGAGAATAACGCTAAAACTAAAACAAAAAACATGAAAACAAGCAATTAATAATTGAATCTAAGTAATTCGATCGAATAATAATATGCAAGAGGATGATAAGACTTATCCTTCCTCACTCGTACATTGAGATTTGAAACTAAAAATAATTCTTCACAACTAATGTTAATAAAAAAACAATATCAAATAATATTGTTAGATTACATCAGTTTGACAAACAAAAAAGATTATAAACAAGAAAAACAAAAAACAAATAAACATAAAAAATACAACTCGGGTTGCCTCCCAATATACGTTTATTTATAGTCTTTAACTTGACTTGATATTAGTATTTTTAGGTTAGGTCATTCAATAGGATAGAGACTTTGCCTTGTTGCCATCCATTATCTTTATAATATTTCAACCATTGTCTTTTAACTGTATTCATGTTTTTTATCCTTGTGATTTACCTCTATAGCTCCTTTAGGATAAGCTTTGGTGATAATGAATGGACCGATCCCTTGATCTTTTAGCTTTCGAGAGAAGGGTTGACTTGGGCATTAGATAGGAATTCGTTTTGGCCACTATTAAGTTTGTTCTCTATAGGTTGTCGGTCTTGCCATTTGTTAGGTTTGTCTTTATCAAATTTAACACTTGTATTCCTAAGATATATTGTTCCCTCTATTATTTCCACTTTATGACATGTCTCTTTTTCACTGGAAGGATTTATGGCTTTATATACTATTAAGATCATTGTCTCATCATTTACTCTTAATTTTATTGTCTCTTTCTCTCACATCAATTAGTTCCCCTTCAGTGGCTAAGAATAGTCTTATAAAAAATTAAAGGCATTTTGATATCTTCATCCATGTTCAACACAAGGAAATTCACAGGAAATGTAAATTTATCTACCTTCACAAGTACATCTTCCATAATACCTTCTAAATATTTATTGATCTATCTGCTAATTGTAGAAATATTGTGGTGGGTTGTGGTTTTGGCCACTTGGTTCTAGTTGCCTCGATTGAGAGGGGCATCCAGATCTAGTTGCTTCTTATTTTGATAGAGATAGTTAGATCTAATCACATTTGCTAGCAATCATAGTCGAAAACGACTGATAAGACCAAGACTGACTATTTTTTACCATTTTAAAAAATGACTGATCTGGTCACCTCTACCAAACTGGCCACCCTAGAAATAGGTGGTTGAAAATCGGTAATCACTGTTGTTGGCAATAACGGCGATGAGTACTTTTAAATTTTATTATATTTTTAAAATTTTTAATATTTAAATAGTATTTTATATTTTTAAAAGATTTATTTTATTATTTTATAAATTTTATTAATATAATAACCAAAATACCCTTTTGACTTAAAAAATATTATTGTTGATTATTAAATTTAACTGTTGACTTTAATCAATCGACAAGTGTTAGAATTTTTAAAACTTAAGAACTATGAATTGTCTTTGAATGAAATTTTGGGTGGGACTATGTTATTGAACCTTTATCCTAATCCAAAAAGTAAAATGTTAAGCGTAGTAGCTAACGTAACAAAAAAAAAGTGCAATTATAATACATAATACTTTATCTTTATCTTTATTTAATACTCAGTTTAGTATATATTATTCAAAGGTATCGTCACTTGACTTAAAACGCCATGTCCAAACAAATTAAAATTAGCATTAATTAAAATTATATTAAATATATTTTTTAAATAATATTATAATAATAAATATTGTCAAGCCGATAATGGTGTGTTAGTCGCAACTCTGAAACCTTGGTTAGATTTTTGTCTTTAATAAGGGTTTGATATCATGCTGATGTCATAGATAGAGCTAAGTTGTAGTTTGAATAATTTTATTTTTAAATAGAGGCCACCCAAGGTTTCCTTGAATGACAAATTTCCCAGCCATAAACTTTAGAAAGCCTAGTACCTTTCATTTTTGTTGTATGAGAAGACTAAAATATTTTTTATAAAATCTAATAATATTAATATTAAAATAAAATTTAATATAAATAATTTTAAAAATAAATTAAAATAAAATATATTAAAATAATAATAAAAATTTAAAAAATTAATAAAAATTTAAAAAATAAAATACATATTTAAAAAGTGACCAACACCATTAAGGACCTCACCAAATAGTTAGAAATGGTCATCTGGTTCTATTGATGATCAAATTTAATTACTGTGATAGTGGAGACGGCCAACTATCGAAGAAGACTAGAAACGGTCAAAATACTTGACATTGATTATTTTTAGCCATTTTGGATGGCAGAGATGTCCAGATCTGGTTGTCTTCGTCAGATTTTTTGTTGTCTTCACTATTGTGGCGACCAGATTCAGTCGTTAATAAAACTAAGTAACTACTTTTAGCCACCTGGTGAGGTTAAAAGTGGTCATCTCTGTTGGCGATGTTACCGGCAACGGTGACTATTTTTTTAATATTTATTTTATTTTTATTAAATTATTAGAATTTTATTATTTTTTTATTTTAAATTTATATTTTAATATTTTTAGAAAATTTATTTTTTAAAATTTTATTTATGAAGATAAAAATACCTTTCTGACTTTAATTAACGAATAAATTCTTGATTTTTTAAACTTTTATAAGAGTTTTAATTTCAGAAAACCTTGGGTGGCACCATGTCGTTTGGCCTTTTAAATATCATATGTGTTTCATTTTTAATATTAAATATAAAACTATCATAGGAAATAAATAATTTCATTATTAAATTAGAAAATGAGATGATTTTTTATTTTTATTTTTTACCAATAAAGACAGATTACAATTTGGTGCGAAGTCTAACGGTACCCTTCAATTTTTTTCAGTATCATATGCTTTAAATTTCAGTTACAAAATAAATGAACTCTAAAAGGGCAATTAAGTAAACATATATTAATCAATAATATTACAAATTGTAACTACGAGTACACATAACCTAAGGAAATTAAAAGTCTATTTAGCTTAGCTTATGAAAATTATAATAAGGATGCTAAATTATTAAATCAAATAGAAAATTATATCGATTAATTTTTATTATAATATTATAAAAATATGATTTGATTATATTAATAAAATTTAATTTTAGAATTAAATAAATATATATTTTATAGATAAATATTTTATTAAAATTTATATGAATAGTTTTAAATTTATTAAAATTAATATAAATAATCTATTTTAATTAATATAAAAAACAAATAAGGTTGTACAATGGAATTTTAAAATTAAATAAGAGTAAGACAAACACCCTCTAGGTTTAAATTATTGTTCAATTTAGATAAGTTAAGTTTAAGATAAAAAAAAAATAATAATTTGAATTTAGCTTGAAACTCGTTTTATCGGTGATTATATTTATTTTCTTTGACTATTCTTCTTATTTTCATGATCTCTAATGACTTTGTTTTTTTTCTTTTGGCAAGATTGTTCACTAATTAAATTATTCGAGTTTAATCTTAAGCTAACTATTCTAAACTCATGACAATCTAGAACTGTTCTTTAGTTACGATTAACTTTGATCAAATTTATTTTCAATTATAGTGGCTCATAATCGAAAGAAATATATATATATATTTTAAATTTTAGGAATTGTTAACTTGATCTTCAGGTAGCTATTTTAGTTTTAAGATAATCTCAAGCCAATAATTCCTTAAGATTAACTCAGGTCAAATTCATTTCTGATTATAGCATCTCACAATCAGGGGAATATTTACATATATTTTTTTATGCGGGGATGACATTGTTATTTGATTAAACTTTAAGGCTTGAGTGGCAGCTAATTATTTAATTATTTTAAAAAAGTCACAGTTCCCGACACGTTGGCGCTTGCTTTCATTCCTTTTTTAATTGCGTACCTATTTCCATTTCCTCTTTATGACCTATATCTCATCATCCAACGGCCACCAGTACCGTCTCCCAAAAGCAGGAACTAATCTCAGCCGTCCCTTCTCTCCTTTATCATCCCACTCTTCACTCTCTTGACTCCTCTCCTCTGTCCCTCTCTCTTTCCCCACTGAAATTCACATAAACGCCACTTGCGTCCGATCTCTCCACGTCGAAAGCCGCCGTTCGTTCCGTCGGCCGGTCGGAAGCGGTTGAGCAGTTTCTCGTGCTGATTCTTTATCCTCTCAGATCGCTTCCGGCGGTTCGATCCGTCGATTTTAGGTTTGTTTGCTTGCTCGGTTTGGATATCTTTGTAATCTTTCTAAATTTTTGGGGTTCCAGTTTGATTCTAAGTTCTCTTTATTCATGCTTTTAAAATTTTTGTAATTTGCTTTGTAAATTTTTTTTAATTATTATTATTATTATTTTCAATTTCATACAAAAATTATTTTTCTCTAAGCAGGCAAACTTAAAATGTAGGTACCGGTAACGTTACTGGAAAATCGTTGCTGTCATCGTTGTCATTGTTGAACGTCTGCTAACTTAGTAGGGTTATCAAATTTCGGTTTTATTTTTATTTTTTTACTTGAATTCACCATTTTTTTTTTCTCAATGAAACAAACGAATTGTTTTGTCTTCTTTTATCTTTTTATTGTGAATTATTTTTCCTTAAATTTGAAATCGCCGTTTTATTTTCTTCAAAAATATCTAAACTTTGTTAATCTTTTTATTATAAATTATTTTTCCCGGCTTCAGAATAACGACAAAAGTATTCATTTTTATTTAAAGGATGTATCGTTTTCAGCAGAAAAAAGGAGAATCTTTGTACTTTGTAAATAAGAGGAATTGAATTTTTTTTTTGGAAGTATTTAATTTTGAAGGTATGCATACGTCTACTTGTCCATTTTTGTTTTATTTAATTGTTG